>CAIGQV010018227.1:6122916-6138207 GCA_903798115.1 Danio jaintianensis
TGTGTGTGTGTGTGTGTGTGTGTGTGTGTGTGTGTGTGTGTGTGTGCGTGAACTTTGTAACGACATTGTGTGTGACTCATCGTTGCAACTCCACAACAAATACATCAAATAATCATTGGGAAAGTTCTTACTGTAATATTTCTCACAAACGTTACATGAGATCTGCTTCCTTCATGTCTGTCTGTTATCTGAGGCAGCAGAGGGCGGAGATTGACAGGCATGTGGGAACAGTGGGCGGGGAGGACTAGCATTAAAGGCACAGTCCACAAAAACAGCTACAAGATGCTCATAGCTAAAAATGACAAACTTCTGAAAGGTATAATAAATAATCTGATGGGTGTTTTGAGCTGAAACTTTACAGACACATTCTGGAGACACAAAAGATTTATATTAAATCTGGAAAAAGGGGTAAACTAGGTGCCCTTTAAAATAAAGTGTAAGTACATTTAAATTAAACATTTGGTAAAATGAACTTATTATGTACATACATGTACAGTTGAAGTCAGAATTATTAGCCCCCCTGTATATTTTTCCCCCAATTCCTGTTTAACACATTTCTAAACATAATATTTTTAATAACTAATTGCTAATAACTGATTTATTTTATCTTTGCCATCGTGATAGTACATAATAGTTTACTAGACATTTGTCAAGACACTAGTATTCAGCTTAAAGTGACATTTAAAGGCTTAACTAGGTTAATTAGGCAAGTTGGAGTAATTAGGCAAGTCATTGTATAACAGGGGTTTGTTTTGTAGACAATCGCAAAAAAAAAAAAATGCTTAAGGGGGCTAATAATATTGACCTTAAAATGGATAATAACTTTTTTTTTAATTGCTTTCATTCTAGCCGAAATAAAACAAATAAGACTTTCTCCAGAAGGAAAAATATTATAGCAAATACTGTGAAAAATTCCTTGCTCTGTTAAACATAATTTGGGAAATATTTGAAAAAGAAATAAAAAAAATCACAGGAGGGCTATTGATTTAGTCTTTAACTGTAAATATATAAATATTTCTGATAAATGTATGATTTCGTTACCTTCATGATGCCGATCATATTTTTTCTTCCAGTGTTTTATGCTGCCCAGTGTGATGTGCTGTTGGAGGAAGTGTTTAGACCATGTCATGCGTATGTTAGCCCCAGCATGTACCACCAGCAGTGCCGCTACCAGGCCTGTCGATGCGGCAGCAGCTGCCTCTGCACGGCTCTGTCCCACTACGCCTACATCTGCAGCAAACACCACGTCACCATCAACTTCAGAGCACACGTCTCTGAGTGCGGTTCGTTGGTCATCCATACATCTGTCTGTCTATCTGTGTGTCTATGGCATGAGTATGTTTATAAAGTAATCTGTGTTACACTCAAAAAAGTATGCTTGGTGTTTATTCAGTCACTTTATTTTGATGGTCCGTTTGTTGAATTTAAGTTACACTGCAGCTACATGCCAACTAATTCTCATTAGATTATAAGTAGACTGTTAGGTTTGGGTTAGGGTTAGGGTTAGTGTAAGTTGACATGTACTTGCTAAGTTTCTTATAGTCAGTTAAATGTCTGTTAAATGGCAGACATGTCAAGTCTGCCATTCTAACCCAATCAGCCTGACATAATGATCTCCAGCCTTGTGCTCGTCAACATTCTCACCTGAGTTAACAAGATGATTACCGAAATGATCTCAGCAGGTCCTTTAATGACAGCAATGAAATGCAGTGGAAAGTTTATTTCAGGATTAAGTTAATTTTCATGGCAAAGAAGGACTATGCAATTCATCCGATCACTCTACATAACATTCTGGAGTATATGCAAATTGCTATTATAAAAACTGAAGCAGCAACTTTTCCAATTTCCAATATTTATGTAATTCTCAAAACTTTTGGCCACGACTGTATAGTTAACTGGTGATCTGGGAGCTTTAGCCTGGACAGACTATTGTGTATAGTCCTAAAAAGTCATGGGAAATAAAACTAATTGCAATGCGACACTATGAAACCCCAACACATTTGCTCATCCTCATTGAACAAGGTCATGACACACAAATAAATGAAATGAATGAGGAGGCATGTGGAAATAATATATAATTTAAATCAAGTAATTTTACGATGCCAAATTCAAATTTATCCATATAAAATATATTTTCCCAACAACAAAATTGTGGCTAGTGAAAATGCCGAGTGGCTAGTAACGTTGGAAAACTACTAGCCACAGTGGCTGGTGATCAAAAAAGTTAATGTCAAGCCCTGCTTATATATATTGACCATATGTAAAGGACTATATACAGTAAGTATATATTTAGAAATGTACTCATTCATATGGAATCATATTTCTCACTTTATTTATAACTTCAGGGCAAATGTTTGATTAAAAATGTAGAAATATAAAAGAAATATTAACCCTTGTGCTGTTGGGGATGTTTTCATCCACTCTGGGGTGATTTTGAGTCTTAATTTGGCCACAACTTTCTCTCAAATGCAATGATTTTTGGTGACAAATCTTATTTTGACACATATTTTGGGAAAATGCTTTGAAAGTTTTCAAAAACTCAACAATACAGTCCTGGGCAAATACACTACCATTTCATTAATGGGGCTGTTTTTGCCCCATTGACTTCTATTATAATGACATTTTTTGGATTGCAAAGCCATGACGGCATATAATCATGTATTCTTGATTGTTGGTGGTTTTCTCTGTTGGGAAGAGGTAAAATTTGCCATTTTTACTGTTTATCATCAGTTGCAGTGCAAAAAAAGCATAATTTCTGGCTTTATTATGGAGTATAGTGTGTGTATGTGTGTGTGAGAGTGTAAGAGCGACCTTTGCACACTTATCTTGATATGTCTGAGCAAATCAAAATAAGCAGCTCAGCTCTTAGAACATAGTAAACATAATAAGTGTATTTATGCATGCACACTATAATCTGCTGTTTTACTCCATAGAACTCCAGATAATAGGCCAGAAACCTATTTGCACAGGCCTATCTAAAGGGTTAATGCTGCCAACTGATGATCAACAGTAAAAATGAGAAATTTTACCTCTTGCCAACAGGGAAAACCACTAACAGTCAAGAATGCATGATTATACGGTGTCATGGCTTTGCATTAAAAAACATGTCATTATAATGGAAGTCAATGGGGCAAAAACAGCCACTAACATAACGAAAGGGTAGCAAATTTGAACAGTACATCAAGGATAATGAAATAAAGCACTTTTGACAAACTAATGATTACTAGTCCAACATACAAATAAAAAAATATAGCTAAATAAAATGCAAAAATATTTAATCATGCTACTACTCATGTTTCTGTCTGCATCACCATAATGACATGTAAGATGTAAGTGTGCTCATATAAACGATGAAAAAGTATTACAATGTAATTTGTGACACCACAAAATAAACATTAGAGTATAATTTGAAACCATAGACTATTTATGTTGTCCACACGATATATATTGTCATATTACACAGCCCTAATCTGTGTATGTTTGTAGGTATGGTGTGTTTAGGAGGGATGATGTATCACCCGTGTACATCAGCCTGCGGGAGGACGTGTCAATCAGTCAGTAGTGCTGAAGTGTGTGAGGGAGACTGTGCTGAGGGATGCAGCTGCACTGAGGAAACTTTCTACGATCACACTCGCCAGCGATGTGTGCTGCTGTACGTCTGAATACACCAAACAACCCTACCCTCCCTCTGTCATTTCTGAACACTAGCATATAAAATGGCATTTAAAAGTTCTTTTAACTGTTTGTAACAAAAAACAACGGTAACACTATATAATAACTACACACTATGAATCATTTATTAAGCATTAGCAAATAGTTAATTCATTATGTGCTAAGCATTAACTCTACATTAATAGATGCTAGTAAGCAGTTTATAAATACAGCTACAAATGCTGTATTTTTGACTTATAAGCACATGTAAAATGTGCTTAATGATTGTGTTTTCATTGCTAAATTAAGTATTACATTACATCCTATCCAAGTTTTAGGAACAACAAATAATAGCTTGACTTCTAGTTGATCATTTGGTATCAGAAGTGGCTTATATGAAAGGCAAAGGCCTCTAGATTACGCTTATTTTACCAAAATAAAATATGATCATGCCTTGATTTTTAATTATTTAATTAGGACAGTAAGGTCTGACTTTGCTTAGACAAAAGTCCTGTCACTTAACAGAAATAATGTACAGTATAGAATATAAAGTCATGATGCATTGGAAAAAGGATTAATATGGTGTATGACTCCCATGAGCTTGGAGGACTGCATCCATACATCTCTGCAATGACTCAAAGCACTTATTAATAAAGTCATCTGGAATGGCAAAGAAATCGTTCTTTGGATTCATCTTCAATGCCTCCTCCATCATCTTACCCCAGACATGCTCAATAATGTTCTGAAGAATTTGCCCTGTCCTGCGGTTTGTAATGTAATGGGCATGTCTTGTAATGTCTTGATACCTCAGGCTGTTGATGTTGCCATCCACTCTGCAGATCTCTCGCACGCCCCCATACTGAATGTAACCCCAAACCATGATTTTTCCTTCACCAAACTTGATTTCTGTGAGAATCTTGGGTCCATGCGGGTTCCAGTAGGTCTTCTGCAGTATTTGTGATGATTGGAATGCAGTTCAACAGATGATTCATCGGGAAAATCTACCTTCTGCCACTTTTCCAAATGATCAACTAGAAGTCAAGTTATTATTTGTTGCTCTTACAACTGGGATCGACGACAAGACTTTTGTCAGGTAGTGTATATACAAACCAGTTATTTAAGAATAGTTGGTGGATTTTTAAGATCATTCAGAATGCGTAAGTAAATAATTAATAAACTACTCAAATTAACATTTATATATCTTATTATTCAGGCATATAATAATAGTTACTTTGTGTGTTAATAAATGCTTTATTAACTCAACAACATGCAGTTTTGTGACCTATTCTAAAGTGAGGACTATTTATGCTTTGTAAATCATAAATGAATCATTAACAAAGTATGAAAATACAATCATTAAGCACATTTTACATGTCAAGAATACAGCAGTTGTAGCTGTATTTATAAACTGCTTACCAATGTCTATTCGTGTTAAGTTAATGCTTAACAAATAATGATTTGCTATTTGCTACAAAATAAGCTACAAAACACAATAGCTACAAAAACAAACTTACAGCATACATGTTCTCATACATTCATATGCAACAGTCAACAGGTTACTAAGGGAAAGACAAAAACGGGAAAACAAAAACAATATATACCTACACATCCACAAGTACCCATATAAACACAAATACGCACACACACACATATAATATGTTATTTACTCACCCTTTACTTGTTTCAAACCTTTATGATTTTCTTTCTTCTGTTAAACAAAAAAGAAGATATTTTGAAAAATGTTGGAAACCTGTAACCATTGCCTTCCATAGTATTTGTTTTTCCTTCTTTTGAACTTTCTTTAAAATATCTTCTTTTGTGTTCAACATAATCTCATAATAGTTATGAACCAATTAAGGGTGAGTAAATAGTGATTACATTTTCGTTTTTTGGGCTAACTATTTCTTTAAGCCACCTCTCTATACTTGGTGCATTCCAATGAAGCGTTGTAAGTCATTTAGCTTGTAAAAAGTTTTTTGGATTTCTAACTGTGTATTGCATCTCATTTCAGCTCCCAGTGTCACTGTTACTTCATGGGTTCAGTTTTTCAGCCTGGTGAAGTGTCCTTCAGCTCTTCTGGACCATGGTGAGTTAGTCTACACATTGAAGATTTTGTTGTTGTTTACAGTTTCTACAAGATTTGCATGGTTATACATTTAATAAGTGCACCAGTTCCCGATCATGCTTGGTCAGTGGTGTAAGGGGTCTTTCATATATCGCGTCTTAGGGCTCTTTCACACCAAAAGCTCCTAAAAACAGAATAGTTAGAAAAAAGCGCAACATAAATCAAGAGGATATCTAGGAACCAGCCACTGTGCACCTGTAGACAGAAACTTGCAATGCTTGCCTCGTCTCTGAGGTCTTCTGATTGGTCCATTGCTGTGGAACTGATAGTGATGAGCAGCGCTGCGTGTGAAAGTGGAAGTTCTTTAACTTTACATGGCATCTAAAAAATGCAGCACTCACGTTTACAGTACTTGCATCCAAAACGGTCACACACATCCGTCAAGCCTGTGTTTACATTGAAAAACAATAGAAACTTTGTGTATTGTAAAGAAAAAATGTGGTCTGTGTGAACCGCCCCTTAAACCACCTGGAAAATGCGAGGCACGCCACTTCCTTCACCAATTTCAATGCGGTTTTGAGCTTGTGCTCTCATGGTGTCTGTTGTTGTTAGGCAACCATCAGCCATGCTCTCAGAGGAACCAACACTGACAAACCATTGCTGCAGCTCTCATATGAGTTTTAATGTGATGAAAATGAAAAGCGCCACAATGTTTGGGTGCTCTGCATTTGTCTGAGGTAATTAGTCTACCTCTGCACATCGATCAGTATTTGTGCGCATCTCCATCTGAAAAAACGAACTTGAGTGTGCAAAAGACGCAATATGTGAAGGGCCAATAAGTAGTAGGGTTTGCACTACTGTACGATATTGGTAAATCATTTGTCTGTTGCATTGTGGCACATCCACTGTAGACCCAATCATTTAGCATTTTTATTCATACCATGTCTTCTGGTGTAGGTAGGATGCTACAGGTTCAACACTGTTTTCAACATTGCTTTCAACTCCCACTGTTTTTTGTATTATTATTGTCTTTCAACATTGACAATAATGAGAAATATTTTTGCATCACAAAATCAACACATTAGGAAGACTTCTGAAAGACACTGAATGTGACATTGAAGATTGGAAAAATATCTGCTGAAAATTTAGCTTTAGCATTACTTAAATTAGTGGTTCTCGACCTTTTTCAGTTCAAGGCCCACCTCCCTCTGCGAAAAATATTTTGAAGGCCCACCTGTCTGACATTTTCTGTTAAACTGATTGTCTAGAGAAAATGCTTACTTTAATTATTAGCAAAACATTTATTTTGTCTTCTACTATTATTCTCTTATTTTTCTACAGAATTATATAAAAAAACGAAACATACTTTACTTTACTTTTTACTAGTTATTCTTTACAACTGCAGAGTATTTGAGCCTTTTCTTCAATAAATGAACCTGACAGGACAACAGGATATGGCCAAAAACCAGCTGCTGCTTGGAATTGGACTGACTACTGTTCGTTTATTTATCTGATTCATATCCATTAAAAATAAACAAATAAATGTAAAATACTGCAAAAACACTCTAAATCTTGAAGGCAGTTGGGATATTATTGGAGTTCGCTGACAGGAACAGTGAACAGCTGTTCACCACTGAAACACCACCGAGTCTCGCTAAATCCTCCTGTACAGGTGTGCGTCCTTTATGAAACACTTGCAGGACATTAATTTAGACAACTATGCGGTTATATTAAAGTGTTCCTTTAAAGAGAGCACACATAGTTTGTGAATCAGCGGACTTGTGCGACTCTGATACAGTACAAGTCACAGACGTGAGGCACGCGCTGGTTATTATAACTCTAATTATCGTTACCTTTACATTTACGTGACGGTTTGCTTTATACAACTGAGAATGTAGTCCTAGTTGTCGTGCAGCGGTTTGAAGTTAAGGCCACAGTTAAGTTTGTATTTAACGTGAGGCTGTTTTTAGTGTCTGAAGTAATCAATCACAGAAAACGGGAAATGCCATTATTCGATCATTTTTAATGACGTATTTAATAATGAAATCAAATAATTATAGTATAATATTTAAGTTCATTTTCATCGCTGAAGCCCACTAGTAGGCCGTGGCCCGCCGGTTGAAAATCAGAGATAAATGAATTACATTTTTAAACATTAAAATAGAAAACAATGGCTTTAAATGGCAATGACTTTGACATTTTGAAATTTACTTTATTGCTTTTACAGTATTTTTTAGTACTCTTGTGCTCACAGCATCAGTGAGCACAAGAGACTTTCAAAATCATAAAACAATCTAGCAATTTTTATTAAATTAACATAAATTGATTTTGAATATTGCTAATAATATATTTTTCTTTTTGATTTTTTTAGTCTCTGCAGAAATGGTCGTATGGAGTGTGTGCCAGAGGAGAGAGGTATCCTTAACTATTTTTGTTTTTACTTTTTCTTTGCTCCATTTACTCAGTCTCTTACTCTTACCTTCCTGGGGAAAAAGTGTTTTCATCTTCAGGGTCAGCAGTACATTCCTCAGAGGTAACGCATTGAGCGGACTGAATGCTGGACAGATCTGAACCTTAGATACACAAGCAAAAAGAAAGAGAGAGACCAGAGGGTGGAGATAGCAAATTCCACTTTTTTCTTTTTTTTCTGGACTATTTGACTTTTTTCAAGACTTTTTACAAATGACAAAATTGTAAGACATTACTCGGCTGCCAGACATTAAATAAAATTTTTAAGTAGTATTTAGGTGGTTATATTATTAGTATTCGTCAAATTGAGGTATTTTTAAATGAAAAATTTTCACTAATTTAAACTGAACAGGTTGCCTTCTTAACCCTTAATCCAACTGATAATTATTACTTGATAATTAATACAAATTTTTCACACTCATGGAAAATTCACACTCACCTTCCAAATTTTTAATCATAGACTAGTGTTGCCATTTTAATGTATTATTTAGATCTATTTATGAAAAGGCAATATTTTTTTTGACAATTTACATGCAGGGCCGGTGCGTCCATAGAGGCGACCTAGGTGACCGCCTAGGGCTGCAGAGTAGTCAGGGCAATGTCCGCGACAACCTCCACCCCAACCACACTCTTCACTTTCGTTCCCGACATCACCACCCACTCACATCTGTCGTCCGCGATAAAACATGCTTGAAAGTTTTGAGAAAAGTCATCAGAAAATCAATCATTTTAGGCCACAGATGTATAAAAATATCCCTTCAAAATTCTCAATAAATATGATTGAATAATTTGAATAATTAGGTTAAATCTTTTCATTGATTGATACTTTTTTTAACCTTTTTTTTTACATTTTGACAGATTTTACTTCTGATCTTCACCTGATGGAAGATGAAATAAGTGAAAAACAAATCTCAAGGAGTAATATCTTGTGTCCAAAATATTACAAATAGTTAGGGCTTGACATTTTTGATATGAGTCAGATACACTGTAAAAAATGGAGGGTTCTGCACAATTCATTACTGTTGTCCCAACACAATTTAATAAATTTAACTGATTTGTTTATACAAATTTAAGTTGATTGAACATAAAAGAATTAAGTTGTCCCCCAAAAATTTTAGCTTATTTTAAATGTGTTTTTAACAAGCAGCAAAAAATCATTTTTTTGAGTGTAGTAATCATCTAGAACCATTATTCATTCATTCATTTTCTTTTTGGCTTAGTCCATATTATTAATCAGGGGTCGCCACAGCGGAATGAACCGCCAACTTATCCAGCATATGTTTTACACAGCGGATACCCTTCCAGCCGCAACCCATCACTGGGAAACATCCATACACACTCATTCGCACACATACACTACAGACAATTTATCTTACACTCTCAGAAATAAAGGTACGCGAGCTGTCACTGGGGTGGTACCTTTTCAAAAGGTACACATTTGTACTTAAAGGGTCCATATTGGTACCTCAAAAGTATATATTAGTACCAATTGTTTTTAAGAGGAACACTTTTGTACTTTTTAGGTACTAGTATGTACCCTTGAGGTATTAATATGGACCTTTTAGGTACAAATTTGTACCATTTGAAAAGGTACCTCCCCAGTGACAGCTCGCGTACCTTTATTTCTAAGAGTGTACCCAATTCTCCTATAGCGTATGTCTTTGGACTTGTGGGGGAAACCGGAGCACCCGGAGGAAACCCACGCCAACACGGGGAGAACATGCAAACTCCACACAGAAATGCCAACTGACCCAGCCGAGGCTTGAACCAGCGACCTTCTTGCTGTGAGGCGACATCGCTACCCACTGCACCACCGCGCCGCTCAGAACCATTATTATAATTATTAAAATGTGTTATGTATTAAAATCTGCTTTTGCATGGACAAGCACCACTTGCATTCTTTCACCCATTCTCTTCCATGCATTTTTTTCTCTCGCAGAGCCCGAGCGAGGAGACTGTCCCAATGGCAAAGTGTACTACAGCTGTCGGGGTCAGAGCGGTCGCGGACCCTCAGGTGTTGGTTTGGCCTGTGAACTGACCTGTCGAAACCTGATGCTGAACCTGACCTGCCCTCCCATGACCCCGTGTGTACCAGGATGTGGATGTCCTGCCGGGTAATCGCGTTCATCTTTGCTTGTGGAACAAATGTTTTGGGAAGTATGCTTGTCTATTGACACCAGAGCCTGTAACGTTATACCGTTTCTTCTTTAATTGGTGCAGGCTAGTGGTTCATAATGGAGAGTGTTTTTACCCAGAGAACTGCCCCTGTGCATGGCTCGGTCTAGAGTATCTCCCTGGGGAGACAGTGGACACGCCGTGCTACCGATGGTCAGTGCGCTTTAGTGCTTCTATAATTCTGTTTCCTGTTAATACTTGATCGCTCAGTTTGTGGAAGTTTGATATTGTCTTGGGTGGTCACAGTGGCGCAGTGGGTAGCACGATCGCCTTACAGCAAGAAGGTGTGGAGTTTGCATGTTCTCCCTGTGTTGGCGTGGGTTTCCTCCGGGTGCTCCGGTTTCCCCCACAAGTCCAAAGACATGCGCTATAGGTGAATTGTGTAAGCTAAATTGTCTGTAGAGTATGTGTGTATATGAGTGTGTATGGATGTTTCCCAGTGATGGGTTGCGGTTGGAAGGGCATCCGCTGTGTAAAACGTGCTGGATAAGTTGGCGGTTCATTCCGCTGTGGCGACCCCAGATTAATAAAGGGACTAAGCCGAAAAGAAAATGAATGAATGAATGTTTAATGGAGAGGTGCTTTTTTTAAACATAGTATTTTTTTTGCAAACTGATTAGGAACAAGTATGAATATTTAACATGCCACTCCACAACGGATACATTCATTCGCACTTGGTCACCATATTTGGACAGTATAAGTCTTGCCGTATGTGACATTTTGAAACTTGAAATGAAATAATATTCTTATTGACATTCATTCATGTGTGTTCTGTTTTCGTCAAACTTCTCACTGGGCCCGCCATATTGTAAAATATATTAGGAAATACTTGCTCTGTTAAACATCACTTGGGAAATATAAAAGAAATAAAAAATTCACAGGAGGGCTAATCATTTTGCTTTCAACTGTATGTAGAAATGAATAATCTATATCAATGTAAAAGATAAATAAGATAAAAAAAAATTGAATTAATAAAAATAAGTTTTTACGTATTCTGCACTCTAAATCAGCATTAGAGAAAATTTCTACATTTTTTGATCACAAAAAAGGATACATTTTATTGTAATTAAAATATTTGTAAAATAAGGTGACAAAAACAACTGGAAAGACATGTTTTTTGAGTGATTTTTACCACTAAGAACCCATTAAAATGTTTGATTAAAGAAGAATGAATGATTAAAAATGCCTTTAATGACCTACATTAGCCAAAATCAAATTAGAAACTCATTCATTCATTTTCCTTTGGCTTAGTCCCTTTATTCATCAGGGGTCACCACAGCGGAATGAACCGCCAACTTATCCAGCATATGTTTTACACAGGGGATGGCCCTCCAGCTGCAACACAGTACTGGGAAACATCCATACACACTCATTCACACTCATACACTACGACCTATAGCGCAGTCTTTAGACTGTGGGGGAAACCGGAGCACCCAGAGGAAACCCACGCCAACACGGGGAGAACATGCAAACTCCACACAGAAATGCCAACTGACCCAGCCGGGACTCGAACCAGCGACCTTCTTGCTGTGAGGCGACAGTGCTAACCACTGAGCCACAGTGCCGCCAAAATTAGAAACTAATTAATCAAAATAAATATTTTAAATAACAGCTATGAGATTGTGTTGGTTTGTAGTGTATTTGGATCAGAAACGTTAATGCAGCCTCGGTGAGCATCAGATGATTTTTAACATATTTAACATTTTCCCTTTTTTTTTACATATTATACATTTGTTACCAGAAATCAGTGCTGTTGTGCATTATAATCACCTCAACATGATCATGTGATCAATATTTTAAACAGTCAGAATACTATTTATTTCAAAAGTGCAATTACCTGCGTATGCGTGTATGTTTGATTTAGTCTCTCTGCCTCTACAGTGTTTGTCATCGTGGATTCTTCAACTGCACATACTCACCATGTCCAGCAGTGTGTACCGTATACAGTGACCGTCATTACCACACATTTGATGGCCTGGAGTATGATTATGTGAGCGACTGCCAGGTCAACCTGGTCAAGGTACATGCTGTGTGTGTGTATATGTGTCTGTGTGTGTGTGTCCACCAATGTAAGTTTCTGCATGTATGTGAAGCCTACATCATTTATAGATGGATTCAGCTCTGAATTAGGTTAAATATGTTTAAATGTTCTACATATCAAACAAGACAAATAAAGCAGCACTTACATTTACATTTATTCATTTAGCAAATGCTTTTATCCAAAGTCACTTGCAAATGAGGATGAAGCACTTAAAAATAGGGTTGTTGACGTGCTCAACAGAAATGACTGTGATTGGCCGTGAAGGTCATCAGTTTACCAAACTCACCGCTGTTTACTGAGTGTAAGCACAGATACAGGGACACTGGAGCGTTTTAACGCCGCGATTCATCAGCAGATCGCTCGTATGTCAGCTTATAGACAAACCAGCTGATCGACGTGACTTTGAAACACTCCAGTGTTCCTGTATCTGTGGTTACACTCAGTAAACAGCGGTGAGTCCGGTGAACTGATGACCTTCACGGCCAATCACAATCATTTCTCTTGAGCACGTAAACACAATGGCAAATCAGCGCTGTTTAAGGACGTGCTCAGTAGCGCTCAAATGTCAGCGGGAAATGGCCATTTTTAAAATTACAGTATCGATTGGTACCGAATTCCAGTATCGTGACAATCCTACTTAAAAAAGCACTTCAATTACCATAAAACAGCAGTGTATAGATGCCATGTCAATTTAGTTTAGCAGTTTTTTATACATAGACATTTACATAAACATACATGCATACATACATAGACATATAAATACATAGATACATACACACATACATTCACACATACACACACACACACACACACACACACACACGCATACACACACGCACACACACAAGCACACAGAGAGGACAGAGTGTGTTCAGGGGGTTTGTCAAGCCCACTCACCTGCATGAAATACACTCAGAATTACACAATATTTCTGGAAATATTGGGTGTTTCTAAAAAACTGTCTGGTGCGTACCAAGAAGAAGAAATGAATGTCGTACAGCTGGTTTGTCAAGTCCACTCACCTGTGCAGTAGTGACAATGGAAGCAGTTAAATCTTCTGTTTATAATGCAATGCTATGGGGATTTCCTGGATTTCTTCTTTGTAGGTGTTTGGAGTTACTGTGCGCCCTCTTGTCTTTACTACTGATCACACAACGTACTCCCTATCAAGATGTGCATGACAATCACAGTTTGCTCAATTGCATACAGCAAATTCATTTCAATTAATTGCCCAGCTATAATAAAGCTACACATTTCACAGACCTGCCATTTTGGCAGACTGACTTTAATATACAGTACACTATAAAAAATGCAGTGTTCCACACAATTCCTTCATGTTGTCCCAACACAAATCGCTTAAGTTAACTTAATCGTTTTTACAAATTTAAGTGGATTGAACATAAAACTGTTAAGTTATCTCCAAAAAAAACCTTAAGAACTGTGTTGTTTTATTTAAGTAGTTGAAACAAGCAGCAGAAGTCATTTTTTTGAGTGTAAGCTGCTTTTAGTCTAACAAGAAATCTTTGAGTTCTGAAAATTAAAAATGTCTTAAATGCCACTTTGGGTTATAATGTATCCTTGCTGAATAAAACTGTTATTTATTTTAAGGAAACAGGTTTTTTTAGATTGTTATACAGACTTCCGGTATGCCTTGTAAAGACTAGACACAGGTGGAAGTCGCTCTGTAAACACGTTTATTTTTTTTTTTCATTAATTCATTAGTTACATTTGGTAAACTTTTATAAACTATGCAATGCTCTAACATATTTAAATGTAAAAATGCTGTGTAAATCCAGCCTGATCTCATGAGGAAACTTAACTATTACATTTTGTGAGTTTAGTGGCTAATTCACGAGTTCAGTCGTACAAAAATGTATGATTTTAAAAAGGAGGCATGGCACCAAACCCCGCCCCCCTAAACATAACCGTCATTGGGGGATGAGCAAATCATACTAAATTGTATGAATGAGATCCTACGAATTTATACGAATTAGCCACTAAATCAAAAAGTTTCGACTTGCCGTGAGATTGTGTTGGTAAATCAGGACTAAACATTGCTGAAATGTTGGCTGACAGAGGAGGCGAGCAGGCAGCTAATGCTAATGCTAACACTCCAGCCCAGGTGGTGGAAGAGTTAATACCTGCTTCTTTGAAGATATTAATTTCAACCACTGTTCGCTTGGAAGTTTCCACACTATGGTTGTAATTTTGATCAGAGAACAGTTGTTGCTGACTCTGTTTTAATAGCATTACTGTATGTTGACCACCCACTACTATAAATATAGACGGTAAAAAAAGTTCAGCTGTCATACCATGGT
Source organism: Danio jaintianensis (assembly GCA_903798115.1). Taxonomy (NCBI): domain Eukaryota; kingdom Metazoa; phylum Chordata; class Actinopteri; order Cypriniformes; family Danionidae; genus Danio; species Danio jaintianensis. Next base: position 6,137,636 of record CAIGQV010018227.1, read on the forward strand.
ATCTGCACTTGTATATCTTATGTACCATAAGAACAGTCTTTTTTGTGAGGCTAAGCTTAACTATAAGAGTAAGCCTATCTTTGTATAAAACAGTGACGACCGCGTGCTTTGTGTGTCAGTCTTAAGACTAAGTGGAGAGGAGTTTACCAGCATGCCTTTAACAATGCATGTTTCACCAGTAGAAAGCATTGCATCTTTAAACCCAAGAATTTTTTTTAACGAAGGGCCAAAGAGTGTGTTTGCGTGTGCGCTCTCCCACTTTGCAGACTTCAGTAAGGCCGGATAAAGTAGCAGGAAAAGAGATCTGCTCCTACCGCCTGTAATCTTGGGAAAATCAGAGGGGATTTTTAATTAGAACAGGACTGTGGTAATGGAGCCAGAGTTAATGTCAGTCCCAGCACAGAAACTCAGCAAAGAGCCGCACTTAACAAAGAGCAATCTGTTCCCTATCAGCCTACGCAATGCTACCCGCTACTGCCCTTAATGACTGAGAAAGTGTGTATGCAAGTGTTTGTGTGCCTGTGTGCCTGTGTGTGTGTGTGTGTGTGTGTGTGTGTGTGTGTGTGTGTGTG
>CAIGQV010018227.1:6149080-6159782 GCA_903798115.1 Danio jaintianensis
TATATATATATATATAAGTAATTTCAATAAAATGTTAATGATGACCAACACTGGTACTGTGATAATACATGGCAATTATACAGTACAAAGGCTGTACAAAATTTTTATATTTAACTGTGAAATCTAGAAGGAAGATTTTTAATAATCCTGGAGTATTTGGAGATTTATACTCACAATTTTCTTTCATTCTCTGATGTGGTTTAGGGTTGAAGGCTGTTTTCCACGATGTCCCAAGACCATGTTGCTGGATGAAGTGACCAGGCGGTGTGTGTACAAAGAAGATTGTACGTGTGAAACCATTATTTGCATCCAAATTTAAATATTTGTTAATAATGATTTATTTTATTTTATCTTCACTCACTATCCTTCGGCTTCGGTGAACCACCATTTATTTTATTTTATTTTATTATTTTTTATTTTATTAATTGCAATTGTAATATTTAGGAAACGTAATACTTGCTTAACTTTTTCAATTTATATAAAATTAATTAAAAACATTCATTAAAAAAATTATTATTATTGTCACAGGTGTGATGCTTTCTCCAACGCCAACTCCTTACATGTTTGTAACCCGATCAAACCGCACCACGGCGGCTCCTACCACAGCACCTACAACCACAACTTCAACCACAATGACGCCCTCCACTACGACAGCAACACCAAGCACAGCTCCAACCACAACTTCCAGTACTACAATCATAACTACACCTTCAGAAGCAGCCATTTTAATAGTCAGCACGATTACACCCACAGTACCCCCAACCACAGTGTCTTCAACAGCAGAAACAACCACTTCAACAGAAACACCCACAACGTCCTCTCCACCAACCACAGAGCCTCCTCTAATCACCACTGCCCCGCCCACCACATCAGCCACACCCACTACAGCTACGCCCACCACACCTATTATTACCACTTTACCATCATCTACATTCACCACAGAAATGACAACCACATCTGAAGCCACAACCAAACCGGAAACAACCTTTCCGACGACCACAATACAGCCAATTACAACCACCACTGTCATCACAACCGAGAGCACAACTACAGAAACTACGACCACAATCATCACCACAGAGTCCACATCGGTCTCACCCACGACCGAGGAGCCTTTGACTACAACAGCAGCGCTGCCGACAACTTCTGAGATCATTATTCCTTCTCCATCTCCTTCTCCTGAGACAGCAGGAATAACTACAGTTCTTCCTCCATTCCTTCTGCCCACAGGACCCTGCACGGTAAGATATTTTAAAACCAGGCTCACTGAAGATTAGAGGTGTGAAACTACACTGGTCTCATTAAGCCAGCACATTAAGTAGCAAAATTGATGATTGTCATGCATTTTTACTATGATTTTTACAGAAGTACAATAAAAGTTTACAGATCAAAAAAATCCTGTCAGGCATATATTGAACTAGAATCATCTAATGGTAAAAGGTGTTCTGTCTCCTACCCATATTTATTTAGGCCTTAAATAATAATAAACTGGCGGCACGGTGGCTCAGTGGTTAGCACTGTCGCCTCACAGCAAGAAGGTCGCTGGTTCAAGTCCCGGCTGGACCAGTTGGCATTTCTGTGTGGAGTTTGCATGTTCTCCCCTTGTTGGCGTGAGTTTCCTTCGGGTGCTCCGGTTTCCCCCACAGTCCAAAAACATGCAGTATAGGTGAATTGGGTAAACAAAATTGGCTGTAGTGTATGAGTGTGTGGAAATGCGAGAGTGTATGGGTGTTTCCCAGTACTGGGTTACGGCTGGAAGGGCATCCGCTGCTTAAAACGTATTTTGGAATAGTTGGCGGTTCATTCCGCTGTGGCAACCCCTGATAAATAAGGGACTAATCCGAAGGAATGAACAAAATAATACTAAACTCACACTGATGCATCTGATGTGGCCACTTGTGAGTGAGTGATTGTTCTTTTTAATCAATCAGTTAAAAAGCCTCAAATCAGTGGGTTTGAGTGCATTCCAATCAGAACTCACTAAATGAAAAAGTTGTTGGATTATATTAGGTCAAACTCAAAAATGAAACAAAATGAACACTGTTGCATCTAAAAACCAGGAGACTTAAATCTGTGTACTAGTCAGTGCTTTTTAAGGCAACAGGTTGTGCTTAAAGATAACGAATCAGACAATTGATAAAATTTCATTCCTAGTGTATCTACGTGCTCTCCAAGAAAAATATGTTTTGCCTCTGCTATCGTTGATTCATTTTCTGTTGATATCAGTATTAAGTGAGAGTCGACATCTTCCATTTCCCTCCCTGACTTGGATATCAATCTGACACATTTATACACACAGCCATAAATATACACATCTTCTGGATTAATCAGTGCTCCACATACAGTGAACACGTCTACTACTCTGAACTCCTTATTTATTATTATTTTTTGGGTCATTCTTGTCCCATTGCCAGAATGTTGATGCTTGGAGGGAATCATCCTGGCTTAAGAGTTAATATTTAATGAATCTGTTCAACTGTAATAACCCACATAGTAACATGGGAATTACATACATGGCATACAAGTTCATATTTGGATTTCACATATACAAAATATATGTCACATCCAACATATATTTAGAAATATATTGCAAAAAGATCGTTTCATTTTTCTAAACTCATGGAATTTTAAATATGTACATGTGTTCAAATATAACAGTTATAATGTTATATATGTGTTATATGGCCATATACAGTGGTTGGACAATGAAACTGAAACGCCTGGTTTTAGACCACAATAATTCATTAGTATGGTGTAAGGCATCCTTTTTGCAGCCAATACAGCATCAATTGGTCTTGAGAATGACAGATACAAGTCCTGCACAGTGGCCAGAGGGATTTTGATCCATTCTTCTTGCAGAATAGTAGCCAGGTCACTACGTGATGCTGGTGGAGGGAAACATTTCCTGACTCGCTCCTCCAAAACACTCAATAATATTTAGATCTGGTGACTCTGCAGGCCATGGGAGATGTTCATCTTCACTTTCATGTTCATCAAACCACTTTGTCACCAGTCTTGCTGCATGCATTGGTGCACTAACATCCTGATACACGGCACCACCTTCAGGATACAATGTTTGAGCCATTGGGTGCACATGGTCCTCCAGAATGGTTAGGTAGTTCTTGGCAAAATTGGGGGAGTATTGGGCCTAGGGAATGCCATGATATTACAGCCCAAACCAATCACTGATCCACACCCATGCTTCAGTCTGGACATGCAACAGTCTGGGTGGTACGCTTCTTTGGGGCTTCTCCACACCGTAACTCTCCCAGATGTTGGAAAGACAGTGAAGGTGGACTCATCAGAGAACAATACATGTTTCACATTGTCCACATTTTTGCTGCCGGCACATTTGATACTGACGTTTTCATGGTGCCATTCCAAAGGTTGGAAAAAAATGATGTTTTGCAATGTTTAGAAACACATGTTGCATATTTGAATATTTCCATGTATTTGATTTCTATATAGGAACAGATCACAGCCAATAACAAAATAGAGATGCATCATAATTGAAATTCTGATTCTGTGTCGCAAGCAGGGTTTCTTTCATCTGTTTTCTGAATATCTTTTTTGTTTTGTGTCCTTACAGCCTCCGTATTCGTTGCGTGTGGACGAGTGCAGCGAGTACATCTGCTTTAATGCACAGCTGATGCTTCATAATTCCTCCCAGCACTGCAGATACAACATCAGCCAGCCACAGTGCAACCTGCTGGGCACACCCATCCAGACCAACACAGACCCCTGCTGCCCGCTCTGGCAGTGCCCATGTAGGACATTCACACCGCATACTCCACATGTCTTAATTCCATTTCTGTTTAGTTCGATTATGACCTTAATCGGATTAAATGAATCAAAAATCGCTGTTTACATGGTAGACTCTTAATCAGAATATTGTCTAAATCATATTAAAATCGGATTATTGGTGTCCATGTAAACGTACTCAGTGTGCAATGCGTTAGTTACAGTGCTTATTAATTCACAGAATGTAATTGTTGGTAATGTTAAATGATAAATATCTTATTGATGTTTGAATAAAATTGCAACTCTTCACTGTTAGTTCCTTTTTATTTTGCTCAGGTCCATTAATATTAACAAATATAATTTTTTGTATTTTTAAAATGAACTTATGAAGTATATTCGTTCTTGGTTTGTTAACTTGAATAGTTAACTAGTGCAAACAAATGGAACCTTATTGTAAAGAGATACCATTGTTATACAGTAATTTTTATATATTGCTTGAATTCATTTTTATTTTAGAACGTCAGCATATTTATGTCAGCCAAAGCAAAATTTTAACTTGTAATTTTTTTTTGACATATTTTTCCATATAATATTTAGATTTGACTTTGTTTTAATAGTTTAATCAATAACAACATAGCTTTTGTTGACGTGTCCATCACCTTGTCGTGACTTTTAAAGTCTATGTGTGTGTGTGCTGGCAGGCCGCTGCTCTATAATCTCTGACCTGCGTGTGATAACGTTTGATGGGAATAATGTGGCTCTGTATGATATCGGCTCCTATATTCTGGTCCACCTGCCAAGAGAGAAGATAGTCGGCCACATTGAGAAATGCCCAACCAGTGAGGTAAACCCATGCTAACACATCACACTCGAAAAAATTATTTTGTTGCTAGTTCAAACCACTTACTTAAAATGAGTTGAAACAACACAATTCTTAAGGGTTTTTTTGGGGACAACTTAATTGTTTTATGTTCAATCCACTTAAATTTGTAAAAACAATTACGTTAACTTAATCAATTTGTGTTGGGAAAATATGAAGGAATTGTGTGGAGTCCAGCATTTTTTACAGTGCATAAAGAAAATATACTGCGTTTTCTGTAGATGACATCTATTAAAGGCTTTACTTTTGCTTTCAGAGCGTGAACTACATCAGAAGACCTGTAAGTGTGTCATTAGAATATCTCTGTTGAAATGATTATTATAATCATCCTAATCAGAGTCACACACTCATTTCCTCTGCTGTTTCCTGATAGACTCCCTCTGGAGGAACATCTGGCTTGTGCTTTAAGAAGCTGAACATCACAACTCATTCATACAGAATTATGATCAACCGCTTGGACCGAAAGGTAACAATGTGCATAGAGGTGTAATGGTAAAATGGGTGGCACGGTGGCTCAGTGGTTAACACTGTCGCCTCACACTGTCACTGGTTCGAGTCCCGGCTGGGCCAGTTGGCATTTCTGTGTGGAGTTTTCATGTTCTCCTCGTGTTGGCGTGGGTTTCCCCCGGGTGCTCCGGTTTCCCCCACAGTCCAAAGACATGCGCTATAGGTGTATTGGTAGACAAAATTGTGTGTATGAGTGTGTGTGCGTATGGGTGTTTCCCAGTACTGGGTTGCGGCTGGAAGGGCATCCGCTGTGTAAAACATATGCTGGAATAGTTGGTGGTTAATTCCGCTGTGGCGACCTCTGATAAATACGGGAAAATAATGAATAAATGTTACAAAAAATATCACGGTTATTGATATTATCATGGTTTTGTTTAAATTACCTAAAAATGCTGTCAAATGATCAATTGCAATTAATCACATCCAAAATAAAAGTACTGTGTGTATTTTTGCGTATATAAATATATGCATGACTATATTGTATGAAATTATTGTTTATAATGACATATAAATATTTTCCTATAATATAAATTATATATAAATACAAATATATGTGTAAATATATTTCTTTTGTATATTTTAGTATTTTACGGACAGTATCTTTCTGTATTTATACCTGTATACATAAATATACACAATACACGAATATACATTATGTAAATACAAACTTTCATCGTAATTTTATAACAGCAATTTATATATGTCTGTCTATATAAACATGCATTTAGATTGTAGCCTCAAAATCAGCCTAAATGTACATCATCTAGATTTTCATTCTGTTCCGAGTCAGATTTATTAAGGTAATACACTTTATTTAAAACATGCAAATAATCTTTTTAAATCTTTCCAAATGTTATGATCATTTAAGATTTAATAAAAATGTTCCTTTCTGAAAAAAGTCTCTTACAGAGCACAGAGGGCTGAGGATGTAAAAAAGTTGGTAACACTTCACAACATTTTGATGGTCCATTTAAGTATTAGTAGACTGTGTGCTTAATATCTGTTGATACTGCTCCTTCAACAGACATTTAACTGACTATAAGAAACTTTGTAAGTACATGTCAACTTACACTAACCCTAACCCCAACCTAACAGTCTACTTATAATCTAATGAGAATTAGTTGGCATGTAGATGCAATGTAACTTAAATTCAACAAACGGACCATCAAAATAAAGTGTGGCCAAAATGTTATTCATTTTCTCCATAGGGAAAAGTATATTAATAATAACTGACAAACCTTTTAATGCAGACCTGTTGTGAGTTCTGAGATTTGTAATATGTTGCATATAATTTGTTGAACCCATCTGTTCACATTAATTCAGCTTGTTTTGGAAAATAAGTGTGTTTACCAGTGGAAATAGTAGAATAAGCCTGAATATACAGTATAATGTTGTGTAATATTGGTTTGGTATGTGTCGCAGGTGTCGGTGAATCAGATCACGGCTCGGCTTCCTCTCAACAGGCAGAACCTCCATATTGACGACACCGGGACCATGTACATCATAGATACACCGGGTGGCATCAACATAAAGTGGTACCACAGCACTGGCATCATGGTGTTGCAGTACACGGCTCCTGATAACACCTCCACCAGGGGGCTCTGCGGTCAGTCTGTGTGTGTCTAGCAGTGTTTGCACTTTGTAGACAACCATGAAGTCAAATATGATCCTGCTTACTTAATACATTGATTAGGGGAGTTTTTTATTGACCTTTTTCCAAATTATGCTGTAAAAAGCAATTACTTGACTTTACTTTAAAAATATAAGGCAACAGGTTAAAGTCTTTACTCGCTTTATAAACATAAATGAACTATGTCAAATTAAAGGGGACCTGTTATGCAAAAGTCACTTTTATAACGTGTTTAAACCCAGTTGTGTGGCAACAGTGTGTGAATATAACCAGCTTCTAATGGTAAAAATGTATTCACTTTATTTTTTATAATCACACTTGATAAAAACAGTCTGCAGAAACACTTTGATTGACATTCTCCCTTTGTACATGTCATCAGAGGGGGAAAGCCCTGCCAATTAGTGATGATCTCTCCCTCATTAGCATATGATGTTAGTCTTGTTTTTGAATCTGCCACTATGCTGACACACAGGTGTTTGTAGCTCCGCCCTCTTTTGAATAAGACACAATCTCATTTGAATTTAAAGCGACAGTCACCAAAATGGCACAATTAGGATCAAAGCCCAAAAGAGTTATAAAACATTATTTGTGGAGTATTTTGAGCTGAAACTTCACACACATTCTAGGGACATTTATTTGACATCCTGTATAAAGGGACATAATAGCTCCCCTTTAAAAGCAACAAGTTGACTTTACTTAAAAAATACAGCGAGTAAACTCATTGTAACTTGGAAATGTGAAGTTAATTCATTTACTCACTTTTTTAAGTAAAGTAACTAATTGCTTTTTACAGTGCACTTTCAAACATACAAATATGTGGGGGGTTTTATTCATAGTGTATACTTATTCAATTATTTACCCCAAAAGAATGGAAGTGAATTTTTTGAGAGCATGCCACATTTAGTATGGCGCACATTATAACAGCTTAAAGTTCTACCTGATCTAATGAAACGAGCCTGTGTTTTAATATAAACAACAAACTAAAATATTTCCTCATTAAATTTTAATTATTTAAAAAAATTAAGGATTAAAAATAAACACATTTTGGAGTTTGACAATGAACACATTGCAACCAGGGCTTCATGCTGAGTTCAGAACAATGAAGAAACACATTCAGACATTCACAAAAAATGTCATTGCCAATGTCACAGCATAGCATAGTTCTAATAATAATGGCAAAGCTCATTGTAATGCACTGTCATAATGTTTCCCATCTGCACTATTGGAATTTAAATCTGGTTAGTGTCCTCTGCTAGACATTAAAAAACTGTCAAAGCTGTTAAATAACAAACTGGAGATTAAAATAACAGCAGATTTGTCTTTTTTTTTTTTTTAAATAAACAATAAAATTGAGATTAATAATGTACCATAGACCTAAGTTTAATTTTGCTGAGCTTGAATAAATGTACCACTGAACCACAAAACTCTGTTACAATAGCCATAAAATACATTGCATGTGTTAAAATTATAGATTTTTCTTTTATGCCTAGAAAATTACTTTGTTTTATGTTGTGTTAAGACATTTAGTAAATATACTGTAAATATATCAAAACTTATTATTTTGATTAGTAATATGCATTGCTAATAACTTATGTGGACAACTTTAAAGGTGTTTTTTCAAATAGTTGCTTCTCAGCCAAATATTGTCTAATCCTAACAAACCAAACATCGGTGGAAAACTTATTTATTCAGTTTCAAATGATACAAATATTTCAGATTTGACAAATTGGCCCTTATGATATATTTTTTTAAACAAAATTTATTTTAGCACAATTTTTATATTGCGTATATGTACACTTTATTAGATACACCTGTCCAACTGTTAACGCACATTTCTAATCAGCCAATCATATGGCACAACTCAATGCATTTTAGGCATGTAGACATGGTCAAGAGATCTTCAAACCGAGCATCAGAATGGGGAAGAAAGGTGATTTAAGTGACTTTGAACGTGGCATGGTTGTTGGTGCCAGACGGGCTGGTCTGAGTATTTCAGAAACTGCTGATCTACTGGGTTTTTCCAAAAAAGAGAAAATATCCAGTGAGCGGCAGTTCTGTGGGCGCAAATACCTTGTTGATGCCAGAGGTCAGAGGAGAATGGCCAGACTGGTTTGAGCTGATAGAAAGGCAACAGTAACTCAAATAGCCATTCGTTACAACCGAGGTATGCAGAAGAGCATCTCTGAACGCACAACACGTCCAACCTTGAGGCGGATGGGCTACAGCAGCAGAAGACCACACCGGGTGCCACTCCTGTCAGCTAAGAACAGGAAACTGAGGCTACAATTTACACAGGCTCACCAAAATTGGACAATAGAAGATTGGAAAAATGTTGCCGGGTCTGATGAGTCTCGATTTCTGCTGCAACATTCGAATTCGAAAGCATGGATCCATCCTGCCTTATATCAACGGTTCAGGCTGGTGGTAGTGGTGTAATGGTGTGGGGGATATTTTTTTGCCACTCTTTGGGCCCATTATTACCAATTGAGCATCATGTCAACGCCACACCCTACCTGAGTATTGTTGCTGACCATGTCCATCCCTTTATGACCATAGTGTACCTATCTTCTGATGGCTACTTCCAGCAGGAGAATGCGCCATGTCATAAAGCGTGACAATGAGTTCACTGTACTCAAATAGCCTTCACAGTCACCACATCTCAATTCAATAGAGCACCTTTGGGATGAGGTGGAACGGGAGACTCGCATCATGGATGTGCAGTCGACAAATCTGCAGCAACTGCGTGATGCTATCATGTCAATATGGACCAAAATCTCTAAGGAATATTTACAGTACCTTGTTGAATCTGTGCCACGAAGGATTAAGGCAGTTCTAAAGGCAAAAGCGGTACTAGTAAGGTGTACCTAATAAAGTGGCCGGTGAGTGTATGACTACTAAATAAATACCATAAGTGTGTAAATATTTAAATCATTTGTTTGTACTAATTTGTGCCCTGCTCACCTCTGTCTGTTATTTTATTGTGCACAAATATTTAGTACAAGTGAATCCAAATGAAGGAAAATGCATAATGCTTCTCTGCTGGTGTAGACAGGTTTGTATTACTGGTATGAAAATTATTTAAACCAGCAATATAATATGGTACTTTTCCCTATGCATCCAAATACAGATCCATGCATGAGTATTTACTTGGCATAAGAATAATTTAAACCAGGAATATGAAATGCTACTCCTCACGAAGCATCCACATCCAGTTTCACTTTAAGTGTCAGATTTTGGAAACATTCTTTTTTTTTATTTAGCTCAAGCTCTCACTTGTGGCCATGTAAATGTGTTTGATATATTTTGTTACCTTGCTCCTCTCAGGATGTTGTGATGGTAATCCAGCCGATGACCTGCGGCTGCCCAATGGAACAGTGGTCCGGGATGTTGAGGACATCCCAGTGTTTCTGCATGGGTGGATGGTGGACACAGCAGAGGATACGGATTACTTCCGCAGAGTGGGAGACAACTGCACCACCGGAAACTGCTCCAAATGTTTCACCATGCTCAACCAGAGGCCTTTCTCCAGATGCCACCACAAGGTACTGCACACACAAGCCTGAATACTGAAGATACTCGTGTGCATGTTTACATCCTTTACTTAACCCTTGTGTGCTGTTGGGGATGTTTTCATCCACTCTGGGGTGATTTTGAGTCTTAATTTGGCCAGAACTTTCTCTGTGTTTCAGCAAATTAAATGAGTTTTGGTGACAAATCTTATTTTGACACATATTTTGGAAAAATGCTTTGAAATATTTCAAAAATTTGACAATACACTCTGGTCAAATTCACTACCCTTTTTTTATGATTGTGGCTGTTTTTGCCCCATTATCTTATTGCAAAGCCATGACGGCATATAATCATGCATTCTTGATTGTTGCGTGTGTGTGCGTGTGCGTGTGTGTGTGTGTGTGTGTGTGTGTGTGTGTGTGTGTGTGTGTGTG
>CAIGQV010018227.1:6161845-6192619 GCA_903798115.1 Danio jaintianensis
CCTTGCCCATTCGACGTCTGCCCAAAATAAAAGAGTATATTTATATATAGCATATTAAAATCTAACCGCTAACTAAAAAAAAACCCCCCCCCCCCCCCCCCCCCCCCCCCCCCCCCCATTATCTAATAAAGACTTTACTTTTTCAGTGAAGTAGCAATTTGCCATCTCACTTGAATAGTTTGCTCTGAAGCCAAACTGCAATGGATCTAAAGCAAAAGAGCTATTACTTAAGTAGTTTGTAATTTGTGTGGCTATCAGTTTTTCTGCAGTCTTTGAAACTATAGGTAATATACTGATAGGTCTGTAATTAGTAGAGTGTGGATCACCACTTTTAAATATAGGCACAATGACAGATGCTTTCCATGCACTAGGAAACATCCCCTGAGAAATGGACAGATTGATAATTTTAGTGATAGGCTTTACTAAAGACTCACTAAGCTTTTTTAAAATTATCACATCCATCCCAAATACATCCTTTGCTTTGGATGATTTAAGAGATGTAATTGCTCTTTTAACGTCTGATTCAGAAACTAACCTTAGAGAAAAAGCTTGTTCTACTGTATTGATGAACTTGTGAATAGTTGGAGCAGTTATATAGTTATACAACACAATTTAGATTGTTCACATTTAAATAAGTTAGCATTATATTTTAAATAAACACAATTCAGCCCATTTTTTATTTTTTTATTTTATCTAGGATGCACTGATATGGAATTTTTCACTAATATTAATAACCGATAACTTTAGATTTGGAGAAAGAACGCCTATATATATCCGATAAATATACTTCTTTCTAGTTTTTCTGCATGATTGCAAAAACACAAGGCAAACACATACAGTGAACAATTGATTTTATTTTAAAACCTTAACTTCAGAAAAAGTTTGAACTGATCTTTGTACTTTATTAATCAACAAATTTTTTTTCAATGGCCAACTTTCTTTTATATAAATAGAATGAACTGCCTGACCTAAAAAAATGTATAAATAAAGAAACCAAGTCAGTGAATATTAACCAAAATCAAAATATCAATCAAATAATTTTTTAAAAGTGGCAGACAGAGAACATGTAAAGTGGTTCAGCCAGTGGAAATAATACATAATTTATTGGCTTATGTTATTAGACTGATAATTACTTCATTCATTTTCCTTTGGCTTTGTCCCTTATTTATAAGGGGTTACCACAGCGGAATGAACCGCCAACTATTCCAGCAAATGTTTTACGCAGCGGATGCCCTTCCAGCCGCAACCCAGTACTGGGAAACAGACTGATAATGATAGCATTAAAAAATAGCATTTATCGGCTGATATCAATATGGCCGCCTATATACTGTATCATACATCTATAATTTTTAATTTTATAAAGGATTTTTCTTTTGCCTTTTTTAACTTATTTTTGCTAGTGCTGTTATTGTTAACATAATTTTCCTTCGGCTAAGTCCCTTATTTATCAGGGGTCGCAACAGCGGAATGAACCATCAACTATTCCAGCATATGTTTTACACGGCAGATGCCCTTCCAGCCTAGTACTGGGAAATACTATTAACATGAAAACTGAAAAGTTTTTTCTTTGTATTTTTGAACATTTTTAGAGGGCAGATTAATATAGAGATGACAACGGTATCGTTTTCAAAAACTTTTACTTTCACATTTGCAAAAGTTTGTTTTGAGGCCCCTCAAAATGGCTTTGTCATGTAACCGAGAGTCGAAAATAAATAAAAAACATATAAAGAGCAATAAACATATATAAATCAATTCGTAAATTGATAAAGCACATGACAAAATTACTGAAAATGTAAACTACTAATAAAATATAAACATAATAAATAAATAAAATTTCACATTAGAACAGCTTTATTGACGGTTTACACACAAAAAATGGTTCTGCTTGTGTTTTATAAATGAGGCCCACTCAGATTACTGTAACGAATTGCATTTTTTGACATTATCCTTAACATTGTATAAGCATTTTTATTGCATTTCACACAATAAGAATGCTTGTCTTGGTGCAGACATTTGAAAAAAAAATAAAAAAACAAAAACATTCTTTAGATTCGAAATGTTAATAAGTACATAAATAATGTAAAATCTCACCAATTGTTACAATTTACAAATCTGCTAATAATCTTGGGACACTTGGAGAAATGTCACCCCCACAGACAAGGTTGTGCACTCATATATAAAATATCCCTACATATGACGGCCTGGCTATCTTATATTGAATTTGCAAATGTCATTTCCATTGGCAGGTTTCTCCAGAAAATTTCTGCGATAAGATATGGGCCGGCGACCTGCATTATAAAGAACACGAGTGCGACTTCCTGGCTGCGTATGTGGCCATTTGCTACACGCATCAGATCTGCTTCAGCTGGAGGAAAAGCAACTTCTGCCGTGAGTGATTTTACAGACACCCTGACATTTTTAAATGCTAGTATCTTCACTTTTTCATTTATTTGTTCATACAGCACTCAAATGTCCTCCTGGTAAAGAATACAAACCCTGTGTGAACACGTGCAAGACGCGAACATGCCAGAACCGCGATTACTATGAAGAAAGCACCTGTTCTTCTATCAGAGAGGAGTGTGTTTGTAAAAGCGGCACCATCCTTCACCGAGCAGATTCTGCTTTCTGTGTCACCGAGGACCAGTGCGGTGAGAATACAACATATTCAATAATACAATATATTGTGATCGTGAACATGCATAGTATTGTTATCATAGGCACTTCAAAACACTGACTGTGAATAACTTTGATTATGTAATCTTTTAAAGAGCCTTATATTTAAGAAATGCTTGGAAGAGGCTTTTGATTTAGATTTTTTTACACATAAACATTTTGCATGGTAATCTCTGCATACAAAACCACATGCACTGCATACAAAACCATACGTGTAATTTTTTGGAAATTGAGATTTGTACATCAACTGAAATCTGAATAAATATGCTTTCCATTGATGTATACTTTGCTAGGATTGGACAATGTTTGGTCGAGATAAAACTATTTGAAAATCTAAAATCTGAGGGTAGCAATGTAGCAATGTAATGAATATAGCAATGAACATTACTAATCAAAAAATAATATGTTTACTGTAAGAAATGTAATATGGTCTTTACTTAATATTTAATGATTTTTGGCATGAAAGAAAAATATTTAATTTTGACCCATACAATATATTTTAACATAAGTCTAAAAATATTGTTTTAGACACAGATATCATGATAAAAGCTTAAGCAAAAAATGTGTGATTTCAACTGTAAAAAAACCCCTCAAATGCCCCTTTTTACAGACCCCTCAAATCTGTAACCTGATTAACAGTAAAGTTCACTTTCCCAGAATTGCCTGCATTTTCCCAGAATTTCCTGTTGATATAAAAAAATGTTTATTGCAATAATTGTAATTTTATGTGTTACCATAATGGTGTTTAGTAGTAGTTGTGTTTTTGTTTGTGTAACAAAACTACGTTGTGTACAGTCGTGGCCAAAAGTTTTGAGAATGACATAAATATTGGAAATTGTAAAAGTTGCTGCTTAAGTTTTTATAATAGCAATTTGCATATACTCCAGAATGTTATGAAGAGTGATCAGATGAACTGCATAGTCCTTCTTTGCCATGAAAATCAACCTAATCCTGAAAAAAACTTTCCACTGCATTTCATTGCTGTCATTAAAGGACCTGCTGAGATCATTTCAGTAATCGTCTTGTTGACTCAGGTGAGAATGTTGATGAGCACAAGGCTGGAGATCATTATGTCAGACTGATTGGGTTAGAACGGCAGACTTGACATGTTAAAAGGAGGGTGATGCTTGAAATCATTGTTCTTCCATTGTTAACGACGGTGACCTGCAAAGAAACGTGTGCAGCCATCATTGCGTTGCATAAAAATGGCTTCACAGGCAAGGATATTGTGGCTACTAAGATTGCACCTAAATCAACAATTTATAGGATCATCAAGAACTTCAAGGAAAGAGGTTCAATTCTTGTTAAGAAGGCTTCAGGGCGTCCAAGAAAGTCCAGCAAGCGCCAGGATCGTCTCCTAAAGAGGATTCAGCTGCGGGATTGGAGTGCCACTAGTGCAGAGCTTGCTCAGGAATGGCAGCAAACAGGTGTGAGCGCATCTGCACACACAGTCAAGTCAAGTCAAGTTTATTTATATAGCGCTTTTCACAAAGTCCAGATTTCAGAGTTGCAGCTCCACAAATCCCGATCCGAGCAAGCCAGTGGCGACAGTGGCGAGGAAAAAAAACTTCACCAATTGACGAAGTGAAGGGAAAAAAGAACCTCGAGAGAAACTAGGCTCTGTTAGGCACGACCATTTTTCATCTGGCCAAACTTCCTGTTCAGAGTCTGCAGTCTAGGCGCTGGAAGCTGAAGAAGCTGGCCATCCATCGTGGAGAAGCTGCAGGTGTGAGTAGGGCACCGGCAGGCGGTCAGGTTGGCCCGCAGAAATCAATGTGGGCACTCGTTTATCACAGTGGTCATTCAGGAATCAGTCTGATGCACTCCATTTCTCCATGACGACCACAGCATCAGCTCAGATTACGACCTGGTCCAGGATTATGGATACCTTGGGATCATCTCTTCACAGGTCTTGGATCGCATCAATGGCGCTGCATAGTCTCTAGGGACCTCGGAATGAGTATCCCCAGGTGGAAATAGAAAATTAAGAAAATAATTAGCGTAGCTGCTGTTCATAGTGTATTTAAATGAGATGCAAAAATGGAGTGTTATAGATGAAAATAGCAGTTAAATAAACAAACATAGAAACAAACATGTAAAGCATATGAGAGTTTCTAACACAATGTCTGGTGTATTGAGGAGTGTGTCCTACAGGTGGTGTCGAGCCAGCTCACCTGCGTGAAGCACATTCATGCATCATACCGTTATGCGATGCATTGAGTGTATGCTTTACTAAAAAGATAGGTCTTTAATCTAGTTTTGAACAGAGAGAGTGTGTCTGAGCCTCGGACATTATCAGGAAGGCTATTTCAGAGTTTAGGAGCCATAAATGAGAAGGCTCGACCACCTTTACTCGACTTTGCTATTCTAGGTACTACCAGAAGCCCTGAGTTTTGAGATCTTAAAGAGCGGGTTGGATTGTAGCGAGACAGAAGGTTGGTTAGATAAACAGGAGCTAGATTATTTGGAAGATGGCCTGGTGTCAAGAAGGGCAGCAAAGAAGCCACTTCTCTCCAAAAAAAAACATCAGGGACAGATTGATCTTCTGCAAAAAGTATGGCGAATGGACTGCTGAGGACTGGGGCAAAGTCATATTCTCCGATGAAGCCCCTTTCAGATTGTTTGGGACATCTGGAAAAAGGCTTGTCCGGAGAAGAAAAGGTGAGCGCTACCATCAGTCCTGTGTCATGCCAACAGTAAAGCATCCTGAGACCATTTATGTGTGGAGTTGCTTCTCATCCAAGGGAGTGGGCTCACTCACAATTTTGCCCAAAAACACAGCCATGAATAAAGAATGGTACCAAAACACCCTCCAACAGTAACTTCTTCCAACAATCCAACAACAGTTTGGTGAAGAACAATGCATTTTCCAGCACGATGGAGCACCGTGCCATAAGGCAAAAGTGATATCTAAGTGGCTCGGGGACCAAAACATTGAAATTTTGGGTCTATGGCCTGGAAACTCCCCAGATCTTAATCCCATTGAGAACTTGTGGTCAATCCTCAAGAGGCGGGTGGAAAAACAAAAACCCACTAATTCTGACAAACTCCAAGAAGTGATTATGAAAGAATGGGTTGCTATCAGTCAGGATTTGGCCCAGAAGTTGATTGAGAGCATGCCCAGTCGAATTGCAGAGGTCCTGAAAAAGAAGGGCCAACACTGCAAATACTGACTCTTTGCATAAATGTCATGTAATTGTCGATAAAAGCCTTTGAAACGTATGAAGTGCTTGTAATTATATTTCAGTACATCACAGAAACAACTGAAACAAAGATCTAAAAGCAGTTTAGCAGCAAACTTTGTGAAAACTAATATTTGTGTCATTCTCAAAACTTTTGGCCACGACTGTAGATGTTAGTACTTTAAAACATTGGTCTATGACTATCAATTAATGAAATACGGTAATTTACCGTTAAATTTATTTTACGTTCTTACCATATTTTTAATGGTAAAATCCCGGCAATCACAAGCTGTGGTATGCTGTGTAAAAGATGTTTGTGATTTTAACGGTAAAAAAACTGCAAAAATGCTACAGTAAAAAGTCTGTAACCTGTTTAACAGTAAGTACTAACAATTCCTTACATTTATATAGCACTTTTCTGGACACTCAAATCGCTTTACATATTTTTGGGGGGAATCTCCTCATCCACCACCAGTTTGCAGCATTCACTTGTTTGTAATGAGCATGGATTCATTATATGACTTTTAGGCTTGGACGATATATGTTTCTGACGGCATGATAACCTTGGATAAAAATATCACGGTTTCACAATATCACAGTATTGTGATTACTGCTCCAAAATAAGTTCCTTTTAAATGTCTGGGTAAAAATAAAACATCAACTCCCCCACCCCCCCATTGAATACAATATATTTTATTTTAGGAAACATTTATAATATTTTGGAGCAGTAAACATGTCAGGCTAAATAATTAAAATAAATCATTGACTTCTGCTTTCTTCATTAGTTTCAAAAACACAGATAAAAAAAACACATTAAAAAAAACCCTTACATATGCCTTAGGAACGGTTAACAGAAAATTTTAGCGATTTTAAAACCTTGACTTTTCCAAATCACGGTAAACCTTGAAACCGGTTATCGACCCATGCCTAATGACTTTTTTCAACTCAACAAAATTAATGTTACTGATTTAAAACGTTGGCATATAAAAAAAAAAAAAGATTAAATACGGCAATTTACCGTAAAATTTAGACATTTCTTTTACATTTCCATCATATTTTTAACAGTTCAGGATTTGGACAATGGACAGTGTATGATTATGCCCTGTTATTTCTGTGTGCTCAGTGTGTACGGATAATGACGGAGCTCCGCGGGCTCCAGGTGAGGTGTGGAACAGCTCTCTGCGCGGCTGCTGTCTCTTCAGGTGTCTGGAGAACGGTAGTGTGGTTCCTGTGGAGCCCGAGTGCAGTTATGAACTGGCTCCGCTGTGTGAGAGAGAGGGAGAATACGCTGTGGACATCCTGGAGGAAGGAGTCTGCTGTCCCAAGAAGATCTGTGGTACAAACATACAAACACACAAATCCATCAGAAACAGGTCACATCACCCAGGAACATTTGATGTACTATTTTTAATATACTATGCACTGGAAAGTACTAATCTCTAATGCTAATTCCACATAAGCTGCGTCCCAGTTCAGAGCGTGTGTCCTTCGAAGGTCAATTGTATAAATCTGGGACAACAAGTTGAAGGGTTCATGTGGGGCTTTCATTTCTCTTTTATGTATTTTAATACTCTTAATTAAACAACATGCTTATTCTGACTAGTACTTAATTTAATGAACTGTCTAATTATCATCTTATTTCTAATCAACGAGATTGCTGCAGTTCCTATAATAGCCACAAAGGGAGATATACATTTTGTGTTTTAAGCCAGTTTGTTGTGATTTTTTTTTCTAACATTTACAGAATGCAAAAAAAAAATCATATTTAAAGGTACTTACAAAAGAGTCAATTAATCGCAATAGTTTGTAACATGTCTTTAATAATTAAAAACCATGACAAAGCCCCTATAAAAGGGCATCTTATGTGGCGGTTCTAGTTTAAATGGCATCCTAGGCGAATCATCCCATATACAACCAAACTAGTACACCCAAATTTATATGTTATAGAAAAATATTAAATACAAATTTAAAAAAGGAAAAATCAAGAGAAGCAAAAAAATGGAAAAATTTAGTTGAAATTTTGTAGTTTGTAATTTTTTTTTTTTGCAATATTTTGCTTACATTTTATTGTATTATCTTTCAATTTCTAAATATGTTTGACTAAAATATTATTTTAATAAATATATTATGTTTAATAAATCTGTTTTGTTTAAATGCACCAAAATACATTGCCTATATTCACTGAGAAATGGATAAAAATATTCATCTTCAAAATGGGGTGTACTCAATTACGCTGAGCACTGTATGCTCAAATTTGGCCATGTAACAGATTTCTCTATGGGCCCCAAAACAGACACTTAATTACATAATTCCAATTATTTTTAGACAATCAACCAAGTTTAATATCCGTGATAAACAATTTTTGGGGGATTGTGTTTATTGGCCATCAGTGAAATAATTATATGTGGGTTGCTTTGACATCTAATCAGATGACGATGTCATGTGACAAATTGATTGTTTAAATGAACTCTGTGTGTGTTTATATATCGACACCCTGATGAAGGCAAGTTAGCCACTAAGTGTCAGTGTACATACAGTTGACTACAGCATTTTTAGCCCTCCTGAATTATTAGTCCTCCTAAATTATTAGCCCCCCTGTATATTGTAACTGATTGTAACTGTATATATAACTGATTTCTTTTATTTTTGCCATGATAACAGTACATAATATTTGACTAGATATTTTTCAAGATACTAGTATTCAGCTTAAAGTGACATTTAAAGGCTTAATTAGGTTAATTAGGTGTGTTAGGGTAATTAGGCAAATCATTGTATATTGATGGTTTGTTCTGTAGACAACAGAAAACAAATATTTCTTAAGAAGGCTAATAATATTGACCTTAAAATGGTTTTAAAAAAATTACAAACTGCTTTTATTCTAGCTGAAATAAAACAAATAAAACTTTCTCCAGAAGAAAAATACTATAGGAAATGCTGTGGAAAAATAAACATCATCAATCAAACATTAAACATCATCAGGTGAATAATTTTGAATGTATGTATTGTTCTTCATGTTAAAGGCATGCAAATAAAGGCTTTTAATTTTTTTTTCAAACTGATCTTTTTTGATGCATGTGTGTGTTTGTGTTCAGAATGTAACTTGACCATCTGTCAGAGTGAAGTGCCCAGCTGTGAGAACGGAGACAAGCTGGTGATCGGCTACAGCGCTCTGTCCTGCTGTCCTGAATACAGATGTGGTAAGAGTTGGTGTAATCCTCATTCTGCTGCTGTTTGGGTGGTCAGTGCATGAGGGTCGCTCTTCTGATTGGTTTCTGCCAGAATGTGATCCACTGGCCTGTCAGAGCGTCCCGCCGCCGATCTGCAGAGAAGATCAGTTCCTGGTGGAGGTCAGAGGAGCACACGCCTGCTGCTACAGCTACATGTGTGGTAATAATCAAGTAGAAGTACAGTACTTCTACACTACAATCTCAGTGCTGATAATGCAGTAATGGACACTGTAAAAAAATTATATGACAAAAAGTCTACAAATGTTTTTTTTTTTATGTTACTTTAACTTTTTTAATCAGTTATTCAGGTTTCAATACATTTATTTTAACACAGTTTTTTTTGCGATGTAACAACAATGTGACAATATACTATATCACTATCATATTTACATCTTTGTTCATTCATTCATTAATTTTTCTTTAATTCATTCATTCATTCATTCAACCGCCAACTATTCCAGCATACAGTATGTTTTACGCAGCGGATGCCCTTCCAGCCGCAACCCAGCACTGGGAAACACCCATACACTCTCACATTCACTCATACACTAATTTAGTTCATCCAATTCACCTATAGCGCATGTGTTTGGACTGTGAGGGAAATCGGAGCACCCGGAGGGAACCCACGCCAACACGGGGAGAACCATTGACTGCAAAAGATATGGACGTAGTATCCGTGACATCACCCATAGGTTTCTGAAGAACGCAAAAGAAGCTACAACTAGGCGTGGCCAACCGTCGCCGACCGGGGGATACCAAACAAGGGCAAAGAGGCGGAGCGTGAGCAGAGCTACAGACGTCTGCTAGCATTTTGCTTAGACAGGCTTTTCTTTGGGAGAAACGCTTAATACTTCATTACCTGCGACTCGTTTGTGTTCTGACCACATGTGCTTGGTTGTAGACTATATCAATAAAGTGTTTTAAAGTCACTTTTAAAAACACTGTTGTAATACATTAAGCCACTAAGCATTGTTCTTATGACGTTTTTCTACAGGAGGAAAATGGGAATTAACAAATACTTCAAATATAGTCTGTGTTAGTAAATGTAAAGCTATTTATGAAATCCAGGCATAACACTGTATGACAGCGTTTCAGATTACTGTTCTATAGCCTACAGCTAATCAATCTGTCAGATTCTGAAGTGCATTCAAGTTCTAAAGAACATTATAAATGATAAATTATCTTAAATAAAACAAATACATTTATAGATATGATTCATAAGTTTATAATTTCACTCACCTGGGAAATGGAGGCCACGTGAATGGTTTGTGTGAGGCTGTGAGCACAATTAAGTGCACACAGCATGCCATATGATCTGATAATTGTAGGAAAAATTCCAAAAAGCAATTAACTGTGTAAAGCCACATAAAACAAAACAAAAATACGATGTATATGCCGAGTTCAGCTGCTAATCAGCCGGAATTAGCTGAGGTGAAGTGACGGCGACCAGCGAGACTTAGCTGCCACTCAAGTGGCCACGCCCTTAATTATTCAGACTTAATATAACTGAATATAAACGAAACGGATGAGTTATAAAAAAATTCACCCCCCTCACAGTTGTCATGAAAGGTAATATTAGCTATACACCAAAATCGTTCTTTTTACCAGGCTGTAAACACCTTTTTTTCTGTTGTAAAGTTGGCCATTTTAACAGGGGGCTCAATAGAAATTTGCTCTATTATGGAGCCAGGACTAGCGGAATTTCGATGAATTGCAGTTTCAGTTACTTCCGTATTTGCTTCACGAGGGAGAGCGGGAGGTTGCCGCTTGGGGAGAACATGCACACACAGAAATGCCAACTGACCCAGCCGGGACTCGAACCAGCGACCTTCTTGCTGTGAGGCGACAGTGCTAACCACTGAGCCACCATGCTGCCCTACATCTTTGTTTTCCATTTAAAAAAACAACAACAAAAAGTTTCAACACATTTTTTAAGTTATACAAAGTTTAGTAAAGTAAGTTGAGATGACTAGAAAAATGTTATTGATTCAACAAAAAAAAAAATCAAGCTGCAGAAATGTATGGGTCAGAGATGAAAAGGTTTTTTTTTCAAGGAAAACAAGAAGATTTACAGTATAGAAGACTTCAATTAAAATGACATTTGGTGTAACAGTAGTTTATAAACATGGGTTCAAAACTGTCAGGCATATTTAGAAGACAAATCAATTAATGGCTCATTAAAAGATACTATGTAAGAAGCACATCCCCAAAATATGAATTGTCATTTGAAATCTTTATAATTTGCCCAATATCTTTCAAACCACTACACTATAAAAAGTCATGGCCATAAATGATTTTATATAGTTTATATGTTGAAAAGCTAGATATTTTCAGCAATTTTTTTTCAAGTTGTACAAAGTTTAACTTAATATTTGAAGTTTTAATTAAAATTTGAACAAAAGTTTTTAAAAAATTGTTCAAATATAGTATGATCTCATTTTTATATTTAAATAAGTACATTGTCACACAAATATGTCTTATACTGAATGATGATAGAATATTATTGCACCAAAATTGTGACATTTTATTTGGAAAGTTGCATTTATTATGATTTCTATGTCTTTTAAAGCAATTTAATGCAGACACCAATGTCTTGTCTTTGACTCATACAATAATTTTTTTAAATTTTTTAATGCAATTTAGAACTAATGAAAGAAAGAAAGAAAATAGATAGACAGACGGATGAACAGATAGATGGATGGATGGAAGGACGGATAGAAGTCCAAAATATTGATTATTTGTGTGCTGTTTTTACAATCCTGTGTTTCAGTGTGTGAGTCCTGCATTGAACCCATACCAGTGTGTCAGACTGGAGAGATACTGGCTGTGGATATGAACACCACCAATCACTGCTGTCCACAGTATCATTGCGGTATTTATAAGCACTCACTTGACAGAACGTCATGGTTACGTCCGTAACCCACGTTCCCCGAATAAGGGAACGGAGACATGCGTCTGGAACAGACTATGGGAGTACGTCAGACGACCAATCACTCTGAAGAGTAAGAAAACGGGCCAATGAAATGCCAAATTGCATTGGCAGAGCTCTGCTCCACAGCTGGCAGCAATGAGCTATCAGCGCTATATAAGCTGCACGCTGTGGAGTGAGCCTCAGAATTTGCCTGCTGAAGAGCCGATCACTCAGCTAACAGCTGGAGACTCAGCTGCTGTGGCAGTGGAGACGCATGTCTCCGTTCCCTTATTCGGGGAACGTGGGTTACGGACGTAACCATGACGTTCCCCTTCAAACGGGAACTTCAACATGCGTCTGGAACAGACTATGGGAGACTGTATGGAAAACGCCACAGCAGCTAAGCCTGTCACGCTCCTGATGTGAAGTTTGCCAAGCATAGCGTGAGCGCACAAGCATCACCAAGAGCGCAACCTTCCAACGTCCCCTAGGCCCTTAATTACCATTACATGGGAATAATTACAATTTAGATCGGGGGTCGTAAATGTGCTTTTACCTAGCTAATATAGTCTAGGGATTTTAGAGATACGACAGTACGTTGGAAAAGCGTGCCAGTCCCCGAAGGGGGAGGACGCTGCGGAGGCCACCTGCTACCCAAGAGGGGAGACTTGATGGCAATAAGGACATATGGACTAGCCCTATGGAGGGGAAGTGCTACATATGATAAGCTGGTTAGCGGGTAGGGAAGACACGGGTCCGCCTGGTCAGGGGGAACACTCCGTGGCTGAATAAGCATATGGGATCGCCATCGGGGACCGCGCATAGCTGGCACCGAACCTCAGCATGTGGGTAGACCAAGAGTGGGCATACCAGACATCACACTGAGCCAGGCACCCGGCTCCTCCGCTGAGTCGGGTGCTGGGGGCCTCGGAGGAATTCTCTAGGGTTCGCCAAGCGGGAAACTTACTAGCAGAATAGAAAAGGCGCACGTATCTCCGGGTTAGGGAGCATGGCGCAGCAAGCGTTTTTGACACCGAGTTTAATTTCGTCCCGATTGACCGGAGTGACCCAGTAATCGGGAGGAAACCGACTCCACTCGAGGATTATAAAATCCCGTGAATGTGTTAGGTGTCGCCCAGCCCGCAGCTCTCATAATCTGTTAAGAGGCGCTGCGTACTCACGCCGAAAAGGAGGCACCGCTTTTTTTTTTTTTTTTTTTTAAAGTGTGCTCTCTCTCCTGGTGGACACAGCTTGCCCTGGCACATAAGGCGAGGGCAATGGCATAACTATAAATGGACCAACCTCTGCTTTGATACGGCACTTCCCTTCTGCCGATCATAACAGAAAAGAGCTGCTTAAAGACGTATGCTCTACGTGTCACATTAAGCGCAGTGCGCGGACATACAATAAAAGGGCTGGGTCTGCCTCCTCCGCAGACAGCGCTTGCAGGCTCACTACCACTTTTAATATAAAAAAGGGGTGGTAGGAACCTTGGCACAAGCTGAACCGGGGTCTCAGGTAAACGTGAGAGTAGGCCGGTCCATATTCCTGGCACGATTCGCTGACCGAAAATGCCACCGGAATCCTAACCCTCCTGCTGATACCAACGCGATCAGCAGAGCTGCCTTCATGGACAGAAAACTTATAGATACTGAGTCGAGTGGCTCAACGGACCTAATCATAACCGCTGGGGCTAGAGAGATCCCGAGAGGGCAAGAGAGGGGGGCGGGGATGGAATTAACCATCTCGCGCCACGCACCTCTGAGGAACCGGCTGATAAGGTTATGCTTTCCCAGCGCGCTACCATCCGCCGCCACAGAGAGCGGGGATGGCAGCATGCCAAACCTTCAGTCTGGAGGGTGACAGCCTGCGCTCCAGTTATCCTAAAGGAAGAAAACACAACACTAATCTGGCATGTCCGGGGTTCTTCTCAGAGAGAAGATCTCCACACAACGAATAGACTCCACTACAGGACATAGGCTTGCCTATACAGGGTGCTCTAGCCTGAGTGACGGTGTTAACCATCTACTGATAGGTCACCTAAGTCTACCGCGCTCTGTCTAGAAACCCTCAGTGAGGGTTCCAGAACGCTGCGCGGGTGCCAGAGGGTGCCCGTCCCAGAAAAAGGAGTACTTCTTCCGGGGAATTCGTCAGGGAGGGCCATCACGAGGAGTGTGAGTCTGGAACTCGGGTCCGGTTGGGCCTAGGAGGCGCAACGAGCGAGACCCGCACCTCGTCTCCCCGACCTTGCACAGAGTCTGCGCGCGCAGGCTCACTGGGGAAAACACATATTGCGTAAACCCGGGGCCAGCTGAGAGTCCATCCAGGGGCTGAAGGTGGGGAGACACAGCGTAGTGATGGACACCCGGTGCGTCTCCGCGCGCCATGCCATCTGGGGACCCGATCGCGAAGCTAGCGCTGAAGTGGTCTCATATGAACAATTGAGCGGCGTGATAGCGGCTACACAATGTCATATGCCCCAGGAGCCTCTGAAAAACTTCAGTGAAACCACTGTAACTGCCGAATTAAACGGACAGGGCAGCACTAGCCCAGCGCGCTAAAAGCGCACCGTGATGGAGACCGGGTCCAGCTCCAACCCGAGATGAGAGAAGCTCTGCCCGGGGGAGAGCTTGCCCATTCTCGGTTGACCTGAAACCCCAACAGGCCGAGGTGCCAGAGCACCAGGTCCCTATGCATAATCGACTAATTCAAGGTCTGAAAAAATTCAGTCAAAGAATAATCAAAAATGCAGATGCGCGTGCGTCAAAGAGACACAGGGCATCCTCCACGCATGGAACAGGGAGAGCCCGAGGGGGAGGATCATTTACTGCCATGCTCGGGCCCCGTCGCACTTTAGGAGGGAGAGAGCGAGACATGGAGTGAGCGTCCTTCAGGTCTATAGCTGCAACCAATCCCGCGGACGGACGCACTGGGGGATGCGTTTCTGCATGAGCACCCTGATCAGCATCCTGAACGGATGACAGATCAAAATGCGCAGATAGGATTGGTATAACCCACCGCTCTTCTTCGGCACGATGAAGTACGGGCTGTAAAACCCACACTTCATCTCGGCTGGAGGGACCTGCTCGATTGCATCCTTCGCCAGGAGGACAGCAATCTCCTCTCGCAAGACAGGGGCGCTCTCGGGGGAAACCCTCGTAGTATGAACACCCGTGAACCTGGGAGGGCGGATAGCGAATTGAATCGCAAGCCGAGTCTGATCGTCCGCATGAGCCACCGCGACGGGCTGGGCAGCGCTAACCAGGCTGGCAGAGCCCGCGCTAATGGCACCATCGGACTGATCAATGACATGCCAATGGAGGGGCAGCTCGGGAGGGGAGTGCTCACCCCGGGAAGCAGAGCGGCCCGAGGAAGAGCTGAAAATAAGAGAGAATCTCTTACCTTCCTCCCAGGATCCCGCGGAGAGGCTGGAGGTGCGAGAAAGGAGATCATCCTCTGGCGCCCTCAAAGCCTGTGGCGAAGTGCACCAAAGCTGAGAGCTGGAAGGCAGTGCGTCCCATGCTGGCAGCAATTGGGCTTCCACACCCAGAGGGAGGAAAAGCCGCTCTCTTCGGATCGCTACATTCGTTCGCGCGGGAGCCCCAGCCCTCCACTGGGGAAAGAACGGTTCTCCTCCTCTCCAAGTGGCCCACCTTAGGTTCGCTTCGCGGTCCGATTACCGGACTTTACGGCGACCTATGACGGGAGCGTCAACTTCCCGCGGCGAGGCTCGGCGCGTTCACTAGCCAGTGTAACGGGCTGTGACGGCGGAGCATTTTGGAGCAGCGGGAAGAGCGCTCTCGGCGAAGAACAGCCAGCGCGGACGGGTCCGGTGGGGGAGCAGTTTTCCGAGCCCACCAGGAGATGACCCGCTCCATCGCGCACGGCTGATCTCTCACCACCGAGGACTCCTGGGTAAAGTCCCCGACAGTGTCGCCGAGTAGGCCTGCCTGGGATATGGGCACACCAAGAAAGCGTACTTTGTCGGTGCGGCGCATATCTGCCAGGGTAAGCCAAGGGTGGCATTTCCGGACCACTGTGTGGCCATCGTCCTCCCCAGGGCACGGGCGGCCGACTTGAAGGTCATGAGAGCATAGTCGACCACCGTGCGGTGCTTACGCATAAGCCTGGGGAAGAACCGCCCCTGTGCAGCACAGCAGGTGCTGTGGTGCAGGGCAGAAGCGGCCTGGTCCGCAACGGTGTGGGCTCTGGCCATGAGAGACACAGAAAACCCACCCGCCTTGGACGGGGGTCTCAGCTTACCCCTCCAGGTGGCGGCCAACCACCTGAGGAATAGCTTCATACCCACTGGCCGCCTCGCCATCAGGGAAGGTGAAGGCGGAAGTGCACGAGGACCCGGCAGAGAAAAACGCCCTCTATGCCAGCGTGCGCTCGCTGTGCGCCCCTGGGAAGAAGTGGACGGGAGCTGGAAAATTCAGCTCGCACGCCAGACCTCTAGTCGGTCCGGCGGTGAGACTGGGGGACAAGCCATCTCCAGCCACACCGCCGAAGCAGCCCAGGAAGCGCAGCCATCATGTCTGATTCGAGAACCGTGACTACGCATTGCACCCCGTAGGATGGAAGCGAGCCCGGTCTGTCATCTGAGCATGACAGCTCGCCCTCCGATGTCGCGATGGACATCTGATCTCCGGTGTCATCAAGCGGAAGCGCGGGCATCCCGGGGGATGAACCGCACCACCACTCGAAGCTTGGATGGAGCGTGCTGTGGAGGAGTGGGGGGTCCGCGGGCCCGGAGGCGACGGATAAGCCCCCACTGTAATCCTCAGATCTGCCCGCGTGCTAACCGCTTTTACGGGGAGCAACGGGGGTGGCTTGGAAGCCGCGATCTCAGCTGTGCAACAGCCATGCCCTCACAGTGAGAGCATGAGCTGTCCGCGAGCACCGCATCAACATGCTGGACCCCCAGACATGTGATGCAATACCCGTGCCCATCATCCGGAGATAGGAACCACCGCATCCAGAAACGCACAGTCAGAACAGCGTCTTGAAAAAGACGTGTTGATTGACTGTGTTGCTCTCTTAGGGAATCTGCTCTTTTAGTGTGAAACTGCTCTTTTATGAACACCAGCGAAACGCCCAGGGGACAGGAAGCCCAGATCAACTGCCGCTGTCGCGTCATCTCCCGCACCTGTGAGTAAACTGGTTTCAGTTTTGAAATCAGGTTGGCAGACAGAGTGTCTTCAGTCTCGTGAGAGGGTCTGAAGCAAATAAATTCTGAGGCTCACTCCACAGCGTGCAGCTTATATAGCGCTGATAGCTCATTGCTGCCAGCTGTGGAGCAGAGCTCTGCCAATGCAATTTGGCATTTCATTGGCCCGTTTTCTTACTCTTCAGAGTGATTGGTCGTCTGACGTACTCCCATAGTCTGTTCCAGACGCATGTTGAAGTTCCCGTATGAAGGGGAACTACACAGTCATTTAGTGTTCGATGAGGAAAGGAGAAAGTGTGTGTGTGTGTGTTGCTCTTTCAGTGTGTGATATGAGTCTGTGTCCTGAGCCCAGTGTGAGTTGTGCTCCTGGAGCTGTGCTGATAAATAGACCCGTGCCAGACAGCTGCTGTCCAGAAACACACTGCGGTACTGACACCTTTAAGTTTTTGAAATAATCAAAATAATTACTTGCTATACTTAATAACTATTATTTAAACCCTGAATTCAGTTTTAGGCATTTTTCCCTCTGTGTGCACCATTATTGCTTTTGTGGGTGCTCTTTCTTTTTCTTTCTTTCTTTCTTTCTTTCTTTCTTTCTTTCTTTCTTTCTTTCTTTCTTTCTTTCTTTCTTTCTTTCTTTCTTTCTTTCTTTCTTTCTTTCTTTCTTTCTTTCTTTCTTTCTTTCTTTCTTTCTTTCAAATGAAGTTTACAAATGAAGTTATGCGAAATAAAATAAAATGACGCAGGGAAAAAGTATTGAACACGTGAAGAAAGTGAGGTGTAGAAAGGCAGTGAAAGACCAGACAGCAGCTGAAATCTCTCAGTAGTTCTTCAGCAACCCTCTGCCCTTCCTCATTGTAAATGAATATTAGCTGCTTCAGTCCAACATCTACATTAGCAGGATGATGAAGATGAAACCAGAGTGGACATTTCAGCAAGACAATGGGCCAAAACACAGCCAAGAACACTCTCAAATGCTTTCAGAGAAAGAAAATCAAGCTATAGAATAGCCCAGCCAATTACCTGACTTGAATCCAATAGAAAATACAAAATAAATATCAGATTTGATAGACGAGACCCACAGAACCATCAAGATGTTTACACTGTTAAAGTCTGTGAAAAACTCACACGTGAGCAATGTGTCTTCATTCTCCATATGAGAGGCGTCTTAAAGCTGCCATCACCAAAAAAACCTTTTATATAAAGTATTAAATACATTTCAGTGGTTCAGTACTTTCTCCTTGTGTCATTTCAATGGTATTACACATAATTCATTTTTCAGATCTTTTTGTTTTGTTTTATTTTCATGTTTGTATTGTTTGAGTTTTTACCAAAATCTGGTTCAATTCCATGTCAACAGCTCCTTTAGAAATATTATTTCCAGGAAAAAACATGACGTGTTCAATACTTATTTTCCCCGCTGTATATGCACCCATTCAAATATATTATGAATTTAGCACAAATGTAGGATGTATTAGTACACAAAACATGACTGTTTGATAATTACCTGGCCTGAAAAACATTAGATAATCTTAATGACATTTTACTTTTGCTACTTTTATTTTACTATGTTTTATTCTCACACATACACACAGTTACATGTATAACTTTTGTTTGGGTTCTTTTTAGAATGTCAGTGTCACAATCTTACGCTTCCTGCCTGCACCATGGTGAGTGTTCTAAATTGTATTCTGTATTCGTTAATACCGTGTGTATAATAGATTTTGTTGTTGCCATAGCAAACTGTCCTGTAACCAAAATATTATACGGTGACCTTTTTGCTAAAGGGTGAAGTGAGAGTGGAGGAACCAGACCCCGGTGGCCCCTGTGGATGCCCACTGTATCACTGCAGTAAGACTCTAACACACACTCACAGACTCAAAATACCACCCTGTTCAAAGAAACCGAAAACACAAGTGTGTGTGTGTGTGTGTGTGTGTGTGTGTGTGTGTGTGTGTGTGTGTGTGTGTTTGGGCATGTATGTGTGTGTGTAGTGAAGGCAGAAGTGTGTCTGTTTCAAGGTGTGACGATACTGAACCCAGGCCAGTCTATGGTGCAGTATTTTGAGGGGGAACTGTGTTACACCGTCCAGTGCCTCACACATAAAGACCCCAACACTGGTTTCTACGCCATGGAGGTCACCACTGCCAACTGCTCTGAGAAATGTGAATCTGTGAGTCGTGTCACTGATACAACTTTTAATAACAGCTCTGGAAACATTAAAAGGAACACTAATAATAATAATAATAATCAAGGAGCCATGATATGTCCATGCTGTACAAAGAGATTACACTGTTACCTAGTTACCGAGCTGGGGACTATTTTCAGGCACTGTGTAATATCATTGCCCCTGCTACAGCCATGGTACAGCAGCAAAGTTCCTTGATTATTACGCAGGAATGAGAGTATAGTTCCTTGCCTTATTGGCCTTAGGCATGGTACTTGGCAAAATCATGACGTGCAGCATGGGCCGGTATAAGATTCTGACAGTATGATAACCTTTAATAAAGATATCTATGGTTTCACAGTATCGCAGTATTGTGATTACTACTCTAAAATAAGTTTTTTTTTAATGTCTGGGTAAAAAAACAAAAACATTTTGTTGGCTATAAAGTAAACCACTGCACTTTCAGGTCCATAGTAGGCTTGTTTTTCAAATGTTTGCTGAATCGTGGGCTGACCAGTAGTTTTTGATGTGGATGGTCCTTTGCTGCTGGATATACTGTTGTCATAAAGAAATACAATAGTCTTTGACAATGCATAAAAAAACAACAACAACAAAAAACACATATACCGCAGGAACGGTATAACAGAAAATGTTAGCGGTTTTAAAATCACAACTTTTGCAAAGAACTGTGGTAAACCTTGAAACTGGTTATCATCCCATGCCTAATTGACCTATAAAATAGACTGATGGCAAATAAAAAGCTGCTTAGTACACAATGTAACTACAGAAGATTCAAGCTTTAAATAGGAAAATTATTGAAAGTGTTTTTAAATACTTGTGAGCGAGATGCTAATGGTCTAATCCGATTCAATTATCTATG
The DNA here is from genome assembly GCA_903798115.1 of Danio jaintianensis. NCBI lineage: Eukaryota > Metazoa > Chordata > Actinopteri > Cypriniformes > Danionidae > Danio > Danio jaintianensis. The sequence goes on from CAIGQV010018227.1 coordinate 6,182,056, forward strand.
CTAAGCTAAGCTAAAAGTGCTCCCGATAGACCTGGAGATCGGCTGAATGGATTCAAAAATGGTCAAATTCAGCTGTTTAATTCTAGTGGAGTTGTAAAATTAGCCTATTGCCAAAAAAAAGTGGAGTGTTCCTTTAAGAGACCACTTGAAAATGTATAGTTCTTTGTATATAGTTATATATATAGTTATATTAGTTATATAATAAGTTATATTCTTTGTATTACAAATGACTGCTTATTTCACCAAATTAAACAGTAGAATGTTCTCATTTAGAGCTTTTTTTTTTTTTGTGCATAAAATTACCAAAAAGGTGCCATTTTTTTCAGACATTTCTATTCATTTTTAATTATTTATATTGAATAAGAGTTATAACTGAATAAAGAGATGGTGGAATAATCCTGATTTTCAGTAGCAATAAATGAAAACATTTTACATTAGGAAGAAATGTTATTATACCTTTACAGAATAAAATAAATATTATAAATTTCCTTAACCCATAAATAATAAATTCATTAAATCTAGAGACTGAAAATTTTGAAGTGTTATGAATTTTCCATATTATATGTATATTTATATGTTTATTTATATTTTAATGTTTTTTTTTGTTATACTTTTTTATTACTGTAGCATCAGGTTTATGTCCCATCATCTGATCCGCACGTGTGCTGCGGCTCCTGCAAAAACATCTCCTGCTCATATCCCAGTGAAAACGGCACTACAGAAGTATTTATGGTAATCTGTACTCACCTTCTGGGACTTTCTATTAAAGTTTACCCTTGAAAAACACAAACAAACTTCATTCACTGTATTGGTGAACATTCCCCCTTTGAAAATGTTCACAAATGGAGGTTTTATCAGATTTTCTGGGGGCGTTTCTTTTTTAAGCCAGTTTATCCACAAAAGCATTGCTGCTGTAGATTAGAAATGCACACACACACACACACACACACACACACACAGTCACACAATCAAAACCAGGAAATTGGCTACTTTTATGAGAAAACAAAATTGTATGTAAACAAATTGTTAAAATATGCATGAAACAATCTTCCATTTTCATTCAAAGTAACGTATGTTTATGCAAAAATAAAACAATACACATATTCAAGAGTTCACACTTAGCTGATGTTTGATTATAAAGCTTGTTTGGCATGCTGTCCCGGGAGAGAGCCTTGCTCATAAGATCCTCGAGCCCGGGGCTCCCTCCCGTTTGCAAGGCGAGAGGGGAGTTTGAGCTCAGGTAGATCTCGAGAACTCCCCTGCTGTAGTAGCTAATGAACAGATAGTGATTGCTCTTAAGAGATAACTATTTGCTAGGTGCATGTCTATGGTGCCGATTTGGATTAGTCAGTTAACTTAAGTTGCATGTTTTTGGACGGTGGGAGGAAACCGTGGAACCCGGGGGAAACCCACGTGAGCACGGGGAGAACGTGTAAACTCCACACAGAAACGTCAGCTGGCTTGGTAAGGACTAGAACCTGTGATGTACTTGCTGTGAGGCAACAGTGCTAACCACTGGGCCACCGTGTCATCCATCTAGGAAAGGAGGAGGATTAGGGGTGGAAGGGGGGATTCTTCAAAACGAAGATGGCTGTTATATGGAACTTAGGGTATTTATAGTGGCTTAGGAATCGTCTGATTGGTGAATTGCGGGACCAGCCGCAAGCAATCATAAGCACATGATCCTCTCGAAATTAGTTTATAAATAAACATCACTTATTAAAAATGGGTAAAAACTAGTGATTTGGAGGACAATGGTGAATTATGAACATTTGAAATGACAACAAATTAGTATTTTGAGATCTTCAAATTTTTTATATTTTAAATTCAATTCATCTTTATTTCTATAGCGCTTTTACAATGTAGATTGTGTCAAAGCAGCGTAGCATAGAACTTCTAGTAAATTGAAACTGTGTCAGTCCAGTTTTCAGAGTTGAAGTTCAGTTTAATTCAGTTCAGTGTGGTTTAAATTTCACTGCTGAAAGTCCAAACACTGAAGAGCAAATCCATCAATGCGTAGCTCCACAAGTCCCAAATGTCATCAGTGATCAAAGGATTCTTGTTCTAAATAAGATTAGTTTGTCTGACAAGATTATTTTCATATATGGACAGTTTTTTACACTGAATGACATTTTAGAACAGCATTTATTTGATGCATAAATATTTTATATCATTATAAAGTTCTGTGCTATCACTTTTGATTATCTTGATAAACGATACTTACTGACCTCAAATTATGCAAATAACCTCTCATGCTCATATCTAAGTTGAAACAGCAGCACTACAGAAATACTTATGGCAATCTACTCTCACCTTCTGGTACTTTCTAAGCATAAATGTACACTTGAATGAAACAAACAAACTTTATTTGCTGTATTTGTGAAAAATTTCCCTTTGAAAATACAGTAAATAATTCTTTCATATGTACATTTACCCTGCTTACCCTGCTTACAAGAAATATCATAAATGGATGTCAAATTTTCTCTGGATGTTTTTTTCCCCCATCAAATTTATCTACAAATGTATTGCTTCTGTATGTCATGAACATACACATACTGTACATACACTTATATATATATAGTTTATGAGCATAATGTATTTTATACTGGAAAAAAACACTTAATATATGGCCTTGACCTTATCCTAACCCTCACAGTAAACCTGTGGCAAATTTTGAATGTCAAAAGGTCCCATTAAATATGCATTTGGAATTAGGAGGACAAAAGGCATGTCCTCATAATCCCCCTTAATAGAGAGACATGGATACTAGACTTTGTGTACTAGGTCATACCCATGTCTTCATACAATTTTGTGTCCTCATAAACCAGATAAACAAGTACACACACATGCACACACAGGTACAAGTATCTTTATAGGGACTATAAATTGTATATTCTATCCCCCAACACTGCCCCTAATCCCAACCCTTACTGGAAACAGTCTGCATTTTTACATGTTATCAAAATACTACATTCAGTGTGATTTATGAGCCGTTTCCTTCATGGGGACCAAAACATGTCAAAATGTACTGGTATTGCTATACATGTGAGGACATATGGTCCCCACAATGGAATCAATATAAGTTGCAAACACACTGTAAAAACCACAACATTGTTTTCAAGAAAAAGTTTGAGTCCGCATGAACCAGAAGCTGCGACTGTTTTTTTTTTTTTTTTTGTATTGTGACAGTTTCTAGAGAAACAGAATATTAAATGAGAAAACAGGGGGCGTGGCTTGTTTTTTCTACTGCGAGCTGATTGGATGTAGTAAAGCAGGCATTTCATTCAGAAAGATCGGGATTTAGAAGAGTTATTACAACCTATCAGACACCTCCTCCTCACCATTTCTGTTTGTTGTCAAAACTGACAGTTGGAACAGGCGTGGTTAAGTATGTTAGCCACGACCAATTCCTCAGACAGACGTAATCTGAGAATTTACCTGAAAACAAACAGGAAGTGCATTTCCAGATTTAAATTTTAGATTACAAGGGCAAGCTATTTTTTTTTGTCTTAATGACACGCACAGATGAATTGTTCACCACAAAACTAGCAATGTGAGCTAGCTAAATCAATATGGTTAGTTTTGATTTCATTTGTACTTTAACTATAAAAACCTCGAATGCATGAAGCTGATGGTGTTTGTGATGGTGTTTGCAGGCGGGCAGCTCATGGGTGGCAAACTGCACACGGTTCGACTGCATGGAGACTGCGGTCGGCGCTGTAGTTCTGGCGTCTGGAGTCGTCTGTCCTCCTTTCAATGACACCGAGTGTATTCAGGTCTGACTCCGATCAATATGTACAGTGCCTATAGATAATCATCATACCCCTGTGAAACAATTACTTTATTGGTCATACAGCATAAAATTTAATCACAATCCAAATAACTTTCCTAGCCTTATTGAAAGGTTTTTGTAGCCTTCTCCTAACCTGTGTCTTTCTACAACTTTATCCCAAAGGTCATTTAAAAGCAGGGTGTAATGTGGAAAAAAATAAAATGAGTGTATGAGTGTGTATGGATGTTTCCCAGTGATGGGTTGCAGCTGGAAGGGCATCCGCTGCGTAAAACATATGCTGGATAAGTTGGCGGTTCATTCCGCTGTGGCGACCCCAGGTTAATAAAGGGACTAAGCCGAAAAGAAAATGAATGAATGAATAATAATAATAACATTTAAACATGTCAATCTTGGTGGGTTTTCTTTTAAACACAACAAATTTTGTCTTAAATGAGCATAAAATTAGGAAAACAATCGAATGCTTTCATTATCTGTGCATTTTTAAAGTGACACCTAATAATAATAACAAAAAAACATATTACTGACCGTTTCAACTGTTTATTTACAATGAATGGGGGGTATGATGTTTTTCTATAGGCACTGTACTACTGTATGCATTCAGACCATCGTTTATCTGACCTCTGTGTGTTTCCGCTTTCAGAATGGAGGTGTAGTTCAGACGTATGTGGACGGTTGCTGTAAGACGTGTAAGTATTTAGTGTTTGTAGCTGGCTGTGCTTTTTGGGATTGCTGGGGCCGTTTGAAGCCGCATGATGGAGACGCATTGCTGGGCTTTACTAGCTGCGGGATGCGTTGTGTTTAGATGCTCTCTGTTGTTCCTGCGGGAGGGAAAAAAATGAGAGCTGCTGTACAAATTTTCATTCTTTTTTCAAATTGCAGTTTTTTGTGCTTGTTCTTAAATCTCGCTAATGTGCAATGATTCTACATGCCGTAATCAAAGGAGAAATGTTGTTAGAAAGTTTTTGTTGTGTTTGTGGTGAACGCTTACAATTCTCCTCTTTATGCATTCTTCATTTTACTTCTGCCTTTTTTTGGGTTGAGGCTGGTTTTTGTGATGTGGGGTTAGGATTTTTGGTTTTCTAAAGGGTAGTTTACTCCCCAAAATATTTAATTTTGCTGTTAATTCACCTTCAGGCCATCCAGTAGATGACTTCATTCTTCAGTATGATGTTAAATAAGATTTGTAGCTGAAACTCTGCTCCCTGGTGATCAAATAAACACACTGTAAAAAATTGCTGTAAAATGTACAGTATTACTGGCAATTTTGGTTGGCAGTAATACTGTAAAATGTACAAGTGCCCAGCAGGCACACAACATTATAAGACGTTAATATTAGGTTAGATTTAGGTTGTGACGTCAGGTGATCACAATTCTAGCTCTATCAAAATGTCTAGCCAGTGTCTTAAGGACAACGTTATTTTGACGTCCAATAACAACATCAAATGATGTTGATATTTGGTTGATTTTAGGTTGTGTTGGAAAGTGACCAAAATCCAATGTCGAGCCAACATCTTAAACCAACGTCATATTGACGTCAAATACTGACATTTATTCATCAGGTATGGCAACCAAAATCCAACGTCTGATAGACGTCATAGTGGTAATGTTCACACAACGTCAGGCTGTAACATCATTAGATGTTGATATTTGGTTGATTTTAGGTTGGAGGTTGGACATTGACGTTGGCCTGACGTTGGGTTCTGACGTCAACCCGATTTTCATTTCCTAACAAAATGCAACGTTCCCACGACGCTGGGGTACAATGTCAATCTGACGTCATGTTGACATCCTGTGCCTGCTGGGTGCACTGTAAATTAACAATTACAATGGTGCACAGCACAATTGTAATTATTAATGTACAGTGCGCTTGAACATTTTACAGTGTTAGTGGCAATTTTTACAGTATTACTGGCAAAATTTACAAGCACACTGTAAATGAACAGTTAGTTCATAGCAGTACAGTACAGTAGATTTTACAGCATTACTAGCAACCAGCAATTTTTTTACAGTGCACATACAGACAAGACAAAATTAATACTTTTATATATTTATGCAGAAATAAAACAACATACTTATTATTAAACATGGGGTCAAACCTAGTGTTGGAAGGACAGTGGTAAAATATTAATTTACAGTTTAAATTTACAGTATAAATTATAAATATTAAGTATAAAAGACAGATATTAGTATTTTGGGGCTTTCTTTTTTATGTCACCAAATTATTCTTGTTTTAAATATTCCTGACATGATTTTTTTTATATAACCTTATTCTATATAAACTGAATGACATTTTAGACGTTTCTTCTATAATTACAGTGTTGTGCTTAAACCTTTGACTAATACATAGTATATATACAGTTGAAGTCAAAATGATTCGCCCTCCTGTGAAATATTTATTCTTTCTCAGATATTGTGCAAGTAATATATAATGGAGCAAAGAATTTTTCAAAGTATTTCCTATAATATTTTTTCTTCTGCATAAAGTTTATTTTTATTATATTATATTTTTATTTCAGCTAGAATAAAAGCAGTTTTTAATTTTTTTAAAAACATTTTAAGGTCAATATTATTAGCCCCCTTAAGCAATATTTTTTTCGATTGTCTACTGAACAAACCATCGTTATACAATGACTTGCCTAATTACCCTAACTTGCCTAATTAACCTAGTTAAGCCTTTAAATGGCACTTTAAGCTGAATACTAGTATCTTGAAAAATATCTAGTAAAATATGATGTACTGTCATCATGGCAAAGATAAAAGTAATCAGTTATTAGAAATGAGTTATTAAAACTATTATGTTTAGAAATGTGTTTTGAAATCTTCCCTCCGTTAAACAGAAATTGGGGGGAAAAAAAATCACAGGGGAGCTAATAATTCAGGAGGGTTAATAATTCTGACTTCAACTGTATATTATAATTTTTTTTGGTATCCTGTAGTAAATAGAAAGTTCAAAAGAACAACATTTATGTGACAAGTAAATCTTTTTATTATTATCAATGTCTGTACTGTCGCTTTTAATCAATTTGATTCGCTGTTGAAAGATAAAAGTGCTTCTTTCAAAAAAGAAATCTTACTGACCCCAGACCTGAATGGTAGTCTAAACATTTTTGCCATTACTCATGAACCAAGCAAAGCATATTTATAAAATGCGGCATGAATCTGTTTCTCATAAAGCCTCAGATAAGACCCAGTATTCTTGATTACATTGGCATGGCATGATCCAGGATTCAGAGGTGATTTTGAGGAAAAAACTCAACTCGTGTCTGGCTTTTTGCTGGCTGTGTGCTGTTCATCTGCTGGCACTGTGTTTTTGGGGCGCAGGTTTGTGTGTGTTTGCATTGGTTTGGGGGCTCTTGCGATTTGCGCTGCGTGCTGGAAGCTTTTCCGAGCGACTTGATCCAATTGAGAGCCAATGTTTATAGTGACTGTGAGTTTGTGAACGTGCCCTGTGTGTTTCTCAGGTGCTGGACTCGGTTTGTTGCCTTTTTCCGTTAGTCCAGTTACACCCACTGCTAGTACTAACTGTGATTCAGGTACTCACTCATCTACTGAATTATCTTTATCTGTGTCTCATAACATGGTGTGAGTGTGTGTTTGAAGAAAATGCTTGACATTTGTATCTCTCTTTCAGGCATGATGTTGTTTTCTTTTCGTTCGAGTGAAGTGTTTGAGACATTTTGCTTATAATAGTCATTCTGTCATCAATTACACACCCTCTCTCATGTTGTTTCATATCTTTATACTATATTTATATATAGTTAAGCCCGCAATTATTTATACCCCTGGCAAATTCTGACTTGAAATTATGTTTATTCAACTTTTTTTTTTTTGACTGGAAATGAGACAGGCTTCTCCCAAAAGATAATATGACGATGAATAAGAGGCATCATTGTGTAAAAAAAAATATTTCTTAGCTTTTATTTCTTTACTGTATATAGTATACATACAGCTGAAGTCAAAATTATTCACCCTCCTGTGAATTTCTTTTTCAAATATTTTTCCAAATGATGTTTAACAGAGCAAGGAATTTTTCACAGTATTTCCTATAATATTTTTTCTTCTGGAGAAAGTCTTATTTGTTTTATTTCGGCAAAAATAAAAGCAGTTTTAACATTTTTTAAAACCATTTTAAGGTCAATATTATTACCCCCTTAAGCAACATTTTTTTTTCAATTGTCTACAGAACAAACCATCGTTATACAATGATTTACCTAATTACCCTAACTTGCCTAATTAACCTAGTTAAGCCTTTAAATGTCACTTTAAGCTGAATACTAGTGTCTTGAAAAATATCTAGTAAAATATTATGTGCTGTCATCATGGCAAAGATAAAAGAAATCAGTTATTAGAAATGAGTTATTAAAACTATTATGTTTAGAAATGTTTTGAAAAAATCTTCCTGCCGTTAAACAGAAATTGGGGAAAAAATATACAGGGGAAATAATTCAGGAGGGCTAATAATTCTGATTTCAACTGTGTATATATAATATATTAATTCCAGAATTGCGGGAACATTTCAAGCATTTTCCATTCATTTTCCTTCAAATGGAATGATATACAACAAATGTTTCCTTTGCAGTAAACTGAATCCATTATTAATATAAAAAAGTCCAAAGTGTGAAAGGGAACATTTGATTCAGTTACTAATTGTTGTTTAACTTATTGTTTTTAACTTTTTAAACCATAACAGAGTTGACAATTATAGAGTTGACATTTTCCACCATTTTGTGCTTTAGCTCAAGATGCTAACCTCATAGCAGATACACAACAGAACTAGTTTTTAAAAAGCGAATGACAAATTCACTGAAACATCACAATAGCAGAGTTAACAAATAATTAATTTACTATAGGTGTATCCTACATATTTTGTACAAATGAATGAGAGAAGAATAATGACACCTCAGTGCCTTCCAGAGTTTCCCGCCAGAGGAAGTGACATCACTTGGAGGAAGTCACATGCTTTTTCTATTGGTGCTTTACAGATTGTTATGCCTTTCTATAGACCATTTCAATGCGGTGATGTCATTGGCCCATGAACATTTCCTGCTTGTTATCAAACTATTTCATAACTGTAACAAGAGGCAATTCAATCATAACTTCATGTAAAAAAATATATCATAACATCATTTATCAATGTGTGGGTCTTTTTGGATTCTCGGAAGCTATAGAAATAAAAAATGTAAAACAGGAAATACGTTGGGACCATTGTTTTTGTTTACATCCCTCAAAATGGTCTATAACCGATGTAACAGAGTTGACAGAATATAGAGACAGACACAAAATGCATGTTTTATTATGGAATTTACAAATAATATAAAACAGACGTCTCATGCAAATGTTTATTTAACTTAGTAGAGTCAACACACCAAAAAGATGAAAACTATACCTAAAATATTTCATGATAACTCACATACCCATACAAACTTCATTTTTACAGATAAATTGATATCATTTGTTTTATTATTCGAAACCGTTCCACGAAAGTGTTTGTTTTTGAAGCATAATGTTTATCTTGGAGACGCAAAATGAACCCGCTGTTCTAGAATCACCCATACCATGGTTGAAAAATGCTATTATTTGTAAAAGTATTACAATATTGTGAAGCTATAATATAAAAAAGAATAGATTTATTCATTATTATTTCAAATCTTTCTTAAGTATTTAACCTTCATAATGCAAATTGTATACTATAGTGATTTCATAAAACATGGTCATGACATAATACGTAATTAGCTAACTTCATTCATTCATTCATTTTCTTTTCAGCTTAATCCCTTTATTAATCTACGGTCGCCACAGCGGAATGCACCGCTAACTTATCCAGCATATGTTTTACGCAGCGGATGCTCTTCCAGGTGTAACCCATCACTGGGAAACATCCATACACACTCATTCACACACATACACCACGAACAGTTTAGCTTACCCAATTCACCTATACCGCATGTCTTTGGACTTGTGGGAGCACCCGGAGGAAACCCATGCCAACAAGGGGAGAACATGCAAACTCCACACAAAACCAACAACTTCTCGTAGAATTTTGAATAATTAATACAGTGAAGAAAATTATGTTTTGTTTTGTTTTTTTTTACTCTAAACTTGGAAGATGTTTACAGAATTTTAAAAAGTACATTTTACTCAAACACAAAACGTTCCAGTAAAAAAATCCAGTAAACCTGAAAATTCCAAGTGGTCTTTAAATTTATTTACGTAGTTTTAGATGTATTCATTCATTCATTGCACATGGGTTTGGTACACTGAAAAAAATGATTCATGGGTTTTACTAAATATCTTTAAGGTAAGTGGTTGCAAACAACTGAATTAAAACAAACAAATTAAATGTAGTTATGTTCATCTTAATTTGTTTATTTAAAATCAGCACATATAAATTATTTGCAACCACTTACCTTAAAAAGATGTAGTAAATCCAATGAATCATTTTTTTTTTTTTTCAATGTATGTATGACACGAAGGTAAGTAAATAAATTCAGAATTACCTTTTTTTTAATAAGCTGTTCATTTAATACCCTCACTCTCGAACATCCGTGCAACATTCAGACACAAACGCAGTCACGATTGCATTTCAAATACACTCATCAGCTGTTCCTCCCTAACACACAGCTGTGAAGTGTTGATTCATCTCCTGTTGAAACCCCATGATAAATCTTCAAAACCTGTCCTCTGATTCAACCTCAGGAATAGCAGAGTCAAAATGAACACACAGACACACACACACACACACACACACACACACACACACACACACACACA
>CAIGQV010018227.1:6192629-6203169 GCA_903798115.1 Danio jaintianensis
ACACACACACACACACACACACACACACACACACACACACACACACATTGACCTCAAAAGACTTAAATGCCTTTCATTTGAACATTGTTTTATGAACTAAAATTGCATATGGGTGAAAAGTTCACTTCTCAATGGTGCCACTTGATCATTGTCAGACAAATGTTGCCATGGTAACTAAACATGTCAATCAAGTGGAGCCCCCAATGTGCAGCAATAATAGTCTGTGAGCCTGCTGTGTGTGTTTGTGAGTGTGTGTGTGTACGTGTGTGTGTGTGTGTGTTTGTGTGTGTGTGTGTGTTTGGTTTTGCTGTCAAGTTTGTTAAAAAACATATTGTTTTATTTTCAATACTATTATTACACAAAATGTTTTATTTTAATGTAAATTACATACATTTTTAACCTTTTTTTAAAATACTGTTTTCTTCAACAGATTAATGCATTAAAGAAGGAACGTGAATATTGTCATGTTGAATTTAAACCATAGTTCATCCAAAAATGAATGATTTATTCACCCTGGTGTTGTTCTTTCACCGTATGCCCTTTATTTTTTCATATCACTGAAATGGATTTTATTTAAGTGTGCTGCTTAAATCCATGTAATGGCAGTGAATTATGCCAGAAGTAAGATTAAAAAATGAATGTGAAAAAGAATGTTTCCATGTGCTGTGTTGTATATTCCAGATATTCTGTGGATGCATGATACTGTATGGTTTAGTGAAAAATATAACACATTTTTTAACAAATATTCAGAGCTTGACTGTTCGCATGACTGCAGGTTACTATAGTGTAGCAGTTCACTGTGACCCAGTAAAGGCACACAAGTGCGCTGTATTGATAAATCAAGATTATTAAAACATAAAATAATACAATACCTAGAAATATATTTTGATGTACAATAGTAGCGTTGAGTATCTTCAGACTGGAACTCTAGTTCAATTAAAGTTAAAAGATGATTGTTAACTTGCTGTTATGACCAACACAGCTTATATTTACCTCAAAAAGGAAAGATTTGTTTTCTAAAGTTACACTTTTGTACCTAAAGGAATCACATTTGTACCTTAAAGGTACATATTAATACCTAAATAGTACAAATGTGTACCTCATAGTAACTTAAAAGTGTACCCTAAAATGATACAAAACAGTAATTTAAGGTACCAATGTGTACCTTTAGAAAAGGTTCCATCTCATTGACAAGATTTATTTCTGAGTGTACACTGTTAGACTTTGCCGCAGTTTTAGAGTTATTTACTACACCCAGTAAAATACCACTTACATTCTTTACAGTTCACTACTGTAATATGCACTGCATTGTGGGTCATTTTAAAACTTTTACAGTAACTTGCTGCATATTAGAAATTTGCGGTATTCTACTGTTATCAAAGTAATCAAGTGCTGCTACTGTAGTTGAAGATAAAAATGAGACAGTTAATGAAATATTTATGGTAAATGCTAAAAATAAAGGTTTCGTACTGCTAGTGTAAAATGTACTGTAAAAATTGTCATACTGTAAAATTAAAATGTGGTAAAGGGCATTTTATTATAAAAAGAAGTTGCGGTAAGGCTATTTTACTGTAAAATGAGATTGCGGTAGGGCCCTGCTACTGTAAAACACATTTGCAGGTAAGTTACTGTAAAGGGGCAGTTGCGGTAAATTGCTGGAAACAGTGCTGCCAGTAAGTTACTGCAAAAATATGATAAAATGTCTAACAGTGTACATGCTTCAAAAACACAATCATGTACAAAAACTGAAAGTCAAGGTTAGGATATTTGCTAAATAATTGATTGAAATCGTATCCCATCAGGACACCTGGAATATACAGCATGTCACATGGGGACCATTTTTTAAATATATATTTTTGCATCTTTTTTCTTTATTTTAGTTACTATTTATTGCTTTTATATGGATGAGCATAAACAGAACATTTTTAGTACTCATTTTCAGGCATACAGTGATAGAAAAACATAGTTATGGGTGAATTTTGAACATTTATATGTAAATCATATTATTTCATTTATTGTGTGTGCGTGTGCTTGTGTGTGTGTGCGTGTGTGTTGGTAGGCAAAGAAGATGGTAAAACCTGTAAGAGAGTTGCCATCAGAACCACCATCAGAAAAGATGACTGTAGAAGCAATGCACCTGTGAGTGTGAAAGATTATTACAATTCACCACATTTACACTACAATTTCAATTGCTATAGCAATTAATTTCTGTTCTCTTGCATCTCATACAAAATTATTAGCCCTCTTTTTGGAAAATGTAATTATTAAAAAAATTATTCTCAAGGGCTGTTTAACGTACTGAGTTTTTAAAAACATAATAGTACTTTTCAACATACTAATTTTCCAACATTTTAAAGCATAATAGTCATTCATTCATTCATTTTCTTTTTGGCTTAGTCCCTTTATTAATCAGGGGTCGCCACAGCGGAATGAACTGCCAACTTATCCAGCATATGTTTTACGCAGCGGATGCCCTTCCAGCTGCAACCCATCACTGGGAAACATCCATACACACTCATTCACACACATATACTACGGACAATTTAGCCGACCCAATTCACCTGTACCACATGTCTTAGGACTTGTGGGAGCAACCGGAGCAAACCCAGGCGAACATGGGGAGAACATGCAAACTCCACACAGAAACGCCAACTGACCCAGCCGAGGCTCGAACCAGCGACCTTCTTGCTGTGAGGCGAACGTGCTACCCACTGCGCCACCGTGCAGCCCCCGCACAAGCATAATAGTTTTAATTAATATTAATTAATTCATTTCTAATATCTAATTTCTTTTGTATTTGCTATGATGACCATAAATAAATTTTTACTAGGTATTTTGCAAAATACTAGTATTCAGCTTGAAGTGTAATATAAAGGCTTAGCTAGGTTAATTAGGCAAATTAGGTTAATTAGGCAATGGTTTGTTATGTAGACAATCTGAAAAAAAAAAATCCTAAGGGGGCTAATAATATTGACCTTAAAAATTATAATTCAAAAAATAAATAGAATGGAAAAATGAAAATAAATACAACATTCTCCAGAAGATTAAATATTATAGGAAATACTGTGAAAATTTCCTTCCTCTGTTAAACAGCACTTGGGAAATATTTGAACTTGAAGAAAAAGTCACAGGAGTATTCACTGTGTACAGTTAATGTCAAAATTATTAGCCCTTCTGTGATTTATTTATTTATTTATTTATTTATTTTTCTATTTCAAATATTTCTCAAACAATGATGAACAGGGCAAGGAATTTTTCACAGTATTTCCGATAATATTTTTTCTTCTGGAGAAAGTCTTATTTGTTTTATTTCGGCTAGAATAAAAGTAGTTTGTATTTTTTTAAAACCATTTTATGGTCAATATTATTAGCCCCCTTAAGCAATATTTTTTTTACGGTTGTCTACAGAACAAACTATTGATATACAATGATCTTCCTAATTACCATAACTTGCCTAATTAACCAAGTAAAGCATTTAAATGTGACTTTAATCTGAATACTAGTATCTTGAAAAATATCTAGCAAAATATGATGTACTGTCATCATGGCAAAGATAAAAGAAATCAGTTATTAGAAATGAGTTATTAAACTATTATGTTTAGAAATGTGTTGAAAAAAATCTTCTCTCCGTTAAACAGAAATTGAGGAAAAAATATACAGGAGGGCTAATAATTCAGGAGGGCTAACAATACTTCAACTGTATAATATCTCTTTCTCTTCAGGTGACCGTGTACTCATGCGATGGGAAATGTCCATCCGCCACCATCTTTAACTTCAACATTAACAGTCACGCACGTTTCTGCAAGTGCTGTCGAGAAAACGGCCTTCAGAACCGCATCATTCAGCTGTACTGCACTCGAAACGCCACAACGGTGGACTATTACTACCAGGAGCCCATGGACTGCTCATGCCAGTGGAACTGATCTACACACAGGCCTGACTGAGACGCATTATTCAATACAGTATCTGTAAAACTGCAAACTACTAACACCATCACTGTATTTGTTTTCTTTTATATCTATAATTTATGTGTAAGTATGTTAATCACACTTTTATTAGAATAAGAACAAGAAAAAGGGGCTGTTAAATTGATATTGTTTTAATTTGACACTATTAACATTTGCTTAAAGATAGTATTATAAGACTCCAAAAAGATTTTAAGTGTTAACTTTTAACCAAACGCTTTATTTAAATGAAAATTTGTGCTTTTTCTAACAAAATTAATGCATATTGATTCAAATAGTCTTAAGTAGGTATTTAATATATGTTTTTAAAGAGAAATCCTACAGTTGTTTTAGTCTCAACACACACATACACACACGCACACACACAGAGAAAAATATAATGCAATGAACTTGAATTTCCATATTATAGTCATAATGCCAAAATATATGATATCTGTTGAAAAATGAACAAAACTGTATAAGACTAAAACATAGCATTTAGTCAAATATCTGAAGACCTGCATGTTATTGTCAATGCTTTTTTCTAAATAATAAAAATAAAAATACAAAAAGTATATATTTTATATGCACTGTGCGAATCAATCATTTCATTTTTTTTTTTTGCAGTTAACCACATGATTATCCACAGAATGTTGTACAGCACATACACTCAAAATAAATCGCTGCTGGTTCAAAGTGCTTATTTATGAGCTGAAATATCACAATTATTGCGATTTTATTTTATTTTATTTTTAAAAAAATGTTGAGGGGTGGGACAACTTAATTGTTTTATGTTCAATCCACTTTAATTTGTAAAAACAATTAAGTTAACTTTATCGATTTGTGTCTGAACAATATGAATGAATTTTATGTGAGCCTGCACTGTAAACAAATACTGTAAAACATGTACAGTAACTTACTGGCAAGTTTTTGGGTTGCCAGCAAGACTATAAATTTCAAGCGCACTGTAAATTAATAGTTATGATTGTAATGTAAGAAAAACTGCACAATTGTAATTATTTATTTACAGTGCGCTTTTTAATTTACTGTCTTAGTGTTCAGTAAGTTACTCTTTTACAGTGTGCATTTTTTACAGTAGGCTGTAAAAATCATTTTTGCATAAAATGCAAATATGTATTTTTATATGCACTGTGCAAATCAATCATTTAATTCTTCTTTTTGCAGTTCCCAGTTATTATACAGAACATACACAAGAAAAGTGCTGTTTGTTCAACGTAATTATTTAAAACAAGCTGAAAAATCACAATTATTTTGATTTTACTGTTGTTGTTTTTTGGGGACTACTTAATTGTTTTATGTTCAGTGAATTTAAATTTATAAAACAATTAAGTTAACTAAATCGATTTGTGTCTGACAACATTAATGAATTTTATGTGAGCCTGCACTGTAAAAAAAATACTGTAAAATTTGCAGCCAATTTTGGTTGCCAGTAAGCCTGTAATTTACAAGCACACTGTAAATTAGTAATTGTAACATAAAAAATACAGCACAATTGTAATTATTTATTTACATTGCGCTTTTCAATTTACAGTCTTAGTGGCAATCAAAATTGCTAGTAAGTTACTGTAAATTTTACAGAAATACTTTTACAGTGTGCATTTTTACAGTAGTCTACAAATCATTTTTACATAAAATGCAAATATGTATTTTTATATGCACTGTGCAAATCAATCATTTAATTCTTCTTTTTGCAGTTCCCCACTATTATACAGAACATACACAAAAGATTGCCGTTTGTTCAAAGTAATTATTTAAAACAAGCTGAAAAATCACAATTATTGTGATTAAAATTTTTTTTTTTTACATTGGGTTTGTGTGTAAGCCTGCATTTTTTTACAGTGTAGGTTACAAATCATTTTTCATTCATTTTCCTGCGGCTTAGTCTCTATTTCAAAGGTCGCCACCGCGGAATGAACCGACAACTATTCCCGCACATGTTTTACGCAGCGGATGCCCTTCCAGTCGCAACCCAGTACTGGGAAACACCCATACACACTCATCCACACACACACTCATACACTACGGCCAATTTAGTTTATTCAATTCACCTATAGCGCATGTCTTTGGACTGTGGGGGAAACCGGAGCACCCGGAGGAAACCCACGCCAACACGGGGAGAACATGCAAACTCCACACAGAAATGCCAACTGGCCCAGCCGGGACTCGAACCAGCAACCTTCTTGCTGTGAGGCGACAGTGCTAACCACTTAGCCACCGTGCTGCCCCAAATCATTTTTACATAAGTTTTGCATCTGTAAAATCACCAAACGCACTATAATCAATAAAACTGCAGAAAAAAAAAACAATTGGCATCCGTCACCGGAAGTGTAGCTTCTCATTTCAGCCGTGTTTTATTAACCGGATCTGCCCATGCATGACTTGAGCTATAACCCGCTGAGCTGTGTTTTGCTTTCAAGTCGGGTAATTAAAATGTTGAAGTTCTTCTCCTCCCTTGTGTTCATCTGCTGAATCACCAATTTAAAGGAATGTTATTATACTGTGAGCTCTCAATTTACAAAGAGAATAGCATTGGTTTATTACAGATTTACTGAACAGAAGTTCATTGACATGGATCTCTGACTATTCTGTTTTTTTATTCATCTTTATTTCTATAGCACTTTTACAATGTAGATTGTGTCAAAGTAGCTTAACATAGAACTTCTAGTAAATTAAAACTGTGTCAGTCCAGTTTTCAGAGTGGAAGTTCAGTTTAGTTCAGTTCAGTGTGGTTTAAATTTCACTGCTGAAAGTCCAAACACTGAAGAGCAAATCCATCGATGCGCAGCTCCACAAGTCCCAAGAATATTGTACTGGTTTAAAAGTTCAAATACACCTGTGGAAAGTCAAATAAATAGCTTTAATTTGTTGTTTGCTCATGGAGTACAGTGAAATTTTTACTTTTTTTTTTTGCTCCTTTTGTGAATAACAAGGTAGAAAGGTAGAAAGGGTTACATGAACTTGAGGACTATAGAAATTTTGTAAAATTGTTTTCATAAATCTTCGTTAAAACTAAACTAAACTAAAAACAGCTACTTAGGGTTTGTTAATGTAGCATTTCTGAATCCATGTCTACAATACTTAATACAGCAATAAATATATATATTTTATTTTCAATTGAATCTAAATTACATTGCTTTCAATTTTAAAATATTTGTAATACTGTTTTCCTCAACAGTATAATGCATTAAAGTAATTTGTGAACATTGTCTTGTTGAATTTAAAGCAGGGTGTGAATTACAGGGGGGTTTGGGGGGGATTGGCCCCCCTAATTAACGCTTTACTCCCCCTGAAGGACGTCAAAACAAGATGTTTGGGGGGTCAAAATGGTTTTCTCTGATCTGTATCTTAAATAATTATATGAATAATTAAAATAATAGATAATATAAATATACATTTTAACACACCTATGAGGGTTCATACCATTGTAAATGCATAATCATGTGAGAGAAAAAAAATCATTCAATCGTTTTACAGCACAGACAGACATCTTAAGTGTTCACAAGACTTTTCTTGTAAAATAGCTTTGTTTCTACATATAACCTAAAAATTAAAAAGAAATAGACACATAGAGTGTATAGTTTGACTAGCAATCTCTGAAATAGCTAATCAGAGGTTACTGTAGATGAATGTCCCTCAAAACACTGAAAACGTATATCCATTTTTATTAATAAATTAGATGTCATTTAAAATCAATACATAAATTTCATGCACTGAAGCATGTATTACACAAACTAACATTCAGAGACCCCCACCCCCCTGATCGTCAATGTATAATGTATCATTCTGTTTTAAAGCATATATGTACAGTAAAGTGTAAATCAGTAAGTAAATGAGAAAATCTGGAATCTGAGAGTATCAAAAAAATCTAAATATTGAGGAAAAATTATCTTGTCTTATAAGTTGTCCAAATTATATTCTTCTAATGAAAAATGACATTTTGGCAAATTTACAGTATACAGTCGTGGCCAAAAGTTTTGAAAATGACATAAATATTGGAAATTGGAAAAGTTGCTGCTTAAGTTTTTATAATAGCAATTTGCATATACTCCAGAATGTTATGAAGAGTGATCAGATGAATTGCACAGTCCTTCTATGCCATGAAAATTAACTTAATCCTGAAAAAAACTTTCCACTGCATTTTATTGCTGTCATTAAAGGACCTGCTGAGATCATTTCAGTAATTGTCTTGTTGACTCAGGTGAGAATGTTGACGAGCACAAGGCTGGAGATCATTATGTCAGGCTGATTGGGTTAGAATGGCAGACTTGACATGTTAAAAGGAGGGTGATGCTTGAAATCATTGTTCTTCCATTGTTAACCATGGTGACCTGCAAAGAAACGCGTGCAGCCATCATTGCGTTGCATAAAAATTTCTTCACAGGCAAGGATATTGTGGCTACTAAGATTGCACCTAAATCAACAATTTATAGGATCATCAAGAACTTCAAGGAAAGAGGTTCAATTCTTGTTAAGAAGGCTTCAGGGCGTCCAAGAAAGTCCAGCAAGCGCCAGGATCGTCTCCTAAAGAGGATTCAGCTGCGGGATTGGAGTGCCACCAATGCAGAGCTTGCTCAGGAATGGCAGCAGGCAGGTGTGAGCGCATCTGCACTCACAGTGAGGCGAAGACTTTTGGAAGATGGCCTGGTGTCAAGAAGGGCAGCAAAGAAGCCACTTCCCTCCAAAAAAACATCAGGGACAGATTGATCTTCTGCAAAAAGTATGGGGAATGGACTGCTGAGGACTGGGGCAAAGTCATATTCTCCAATGAAGCCCCTTTCCGAATGTTTGGGGCATCTGGAAAAAGGCTTGTCCAGAGAAGAAAAGGTGAGCGCTACCATCAGTCTTGTGTCATGCCAACAGTAAAGCATCCTGAGACCATTCATGTGTGGGGTTGCTTCTCATCCAAGAGAGTGGGCTCACTCACAATTTTGCCCAAAAACACAGCCATGAATAAAGAATGGTACCAAAACACCCTCCAACAGCAACTTCTTCCAACAATCCAACAACAGTTTGGTGAAAAACAATGCATTGTCCAGCACGATGGAGCACCGTGCCATAAGGCAAAAGTGATATCTAAGTGACTCTGGGACCAAAACGTTGAAATTTTGGGTCTATGGCCTGGAAACTCCCCAGAACTTAATCCCATTGAGAACTTGTGGTCAATCCTTAAGAGGCGGGTGGACAAACAAAAACCAACTAATTCTGACAAACTCCAAGAAGTGATTATGAAAAAATGGGTTGCTATCAGTCAGGATTTGGCCCAGAAGTTGATTGAGAGCATGCCCAGTCGAATTGCAGAGGTCCTGAAAAAGAAGGGCCAACACTGCAAATACTGACTCTTTGCATAAATGTCATGTAATTGTCGATAAAAGCATTTACAAAATAGCTTCATGGAACATGATCTTTCTTTAATTTCCTAATGATTTTTGACAAGAAAGAAAAATAAATCATTTAAACCCATACAGTATATACCCTTGCAAGATAAGATTAATTTTGCAGGCTCAAAAATGACAATAAAATCAGAAAATAAGTGAAGCTTATTTATAAACTAATTTTGAGAGGAACACGTGCTTATGATTGACCACGGCTGTTCCTGTATTAGCTAACACATGATTTACCAATCAGATGAATCTAAACACACTGTAAATAACCAGATTTTCTTACCTTAGTCATTTTCGTCTTCATCCACCCCTACTCCTCCCCCTCTTTCCTAGATGAATCCAGGTATAGGGCGGCACGGCTGCTCAGTGGTTAGCACAGTTGCCTCACAGCAAGAAGGTCACTGGTTTAAGAGTTTGAATGTTCTCCCCGTGCTCACGTGGGTTTTTCTCTGGGTTTGCTCCCACAGTCCAAAGACATGCGCAATAGGTTAATTGATTAAACCAAATTGGCACAGTATATGAACATTTAGTTCTAGGCTTCCAACATAGGCCTTTAGTTAGTTGTCAATCACACCGTCGCAACTTTCAACCATCATTAATAAGCCCAAAGATCAAATTCGGGGGAGCTCTCGAGACCTCAGACTCCCCTCTCGCTCTACAAAACGGGAGGGAGCCCCGGGCTCGAGGATCTTCTGAGCTCAGGGCTCTCCCCCGGGACAGCATGCCAAACACACCTTGTTATTAATCATCAGCTAAGTGTGAACTCCTGAAAAAAGATGTAGTGCAAGAAAAGGGACAATTTTAACATGTCAAGTTGTGATAAAGTATCACTGTAAAGAGTAGAGATAAATTATTAAAGTGCTTAAGCAAAAAAAATCTGCAAGCACACATTCAGGGCAACTATAATTTTAAGCAAGCTGTATTGAGCCCCAAACATTCCAGACATTACATAATGTTTGCAAATGACTTATTCTTGACAGCCAATATAAATCGTTGTGTTTTATTCTCAGTAGCTGATGTAATGCACGTACTGTAGGAGTCTGGTGTAAGTACAGGATTTGTGTGTGTGTGTGTGTGTGTGTGTGTGTGTGTGTGTGTGTGTGTGTGTGTGTGTGTGTGTGTGTGTGTGTGTGTGTGTGTGTGTGTGTGTGTGTGTGTGTGTGTGTGTGTGTGTGTGTGTGTGTGCATGCATGT
>CAIGQV010018227.1:6203269-6222258 GCA_903798115.1 Danio jaintianensis
GTGTGTGTGTGTGTGTGTGTGTGTGTGTGTGTGTGTGTGTTGCCTGTTTTAACTGCGACTCTTCGACTGACCCTGCACGACTCCCACGTGTGTCTCTTCTGGACGTGTGTGCAATTGAATTTAGCAAAAATGAAAGAAAAACAAAAGTGTTTAAAAGGCTATCAGCTGCTTTCGGGAGGAGGTGTGGGCTTTTGTAATGTTGTAAAGATGCTGGCATGGGCATTTGGAGTGGCAGAGGAGGCGTGTCCTTAAGGAATGTTGGGTATTTTTTTTATGTAAACTGAACTGAGCCCAATTTTTTGTTGCTGTAAGATGCGCGGAGTGCTCTTATGACCGCAGAGACTGTGTTTGGGATGCTGCTGAAGTTTGACTGAGTGTGCTGTTGTTGTGTAGGTTGTGATTACAGCACCGGCTGCAAGGCTAAAAAGACTTTAGAGATTTACTTTAAGGATACGGTGTCGCCTGTGGGCACTGGAATTATGGGATGGAGCTCCACCGACAAAGTTTTGGCCTTGTTTTTGCAACTTCAGGTAACAATTCATTCTTACACTTAATGAAAAATGTGAAACTGCTATGTCTTTCATTCATAGTACATTTTTATATTGGGTTAAGTGAAAGTTTATGGTTTCTGATTATAAGCTGTTTTATTCAATTTGCCTTAAAGCCCCTAGGTTAACATTAGTTTTCTCAAAGTTTACTTTAAACCAGCAGTTTTCAGTTCATGTGAACACAATGGTACTGTTTATGTGCTTTGAGTTTTTATATATTTCTAATGTGAGTTTTGTTGTTACCATTTATAGCCATACTGAAACACCAGCAGATAGTTTACCTTATTATTGAAAATAAAACAACTAGCAATAGACTAACATTATATGTATTTATTATAGTTTAATCCAAAGTTTATAGTCAACCAAGTCAGAATTTAAAGTTAAATTATAAATTTAGCTGTAACAAATTACTGTAATTCTTTAGGTTGGTCCAAAGCAAGGTTATACCTTGATCTAAGGCTTAAAATATATTTGGTGTCTCTATATTAAACAATATTTTTAATTTGAGTGAATGTATTTTTTTCTTTTCTATATATATATTTTTTTAATTACAATAATATTTTTTTTTATTTTAAATTACAGTAATTTTTTTTTAAGTTGGTTGTGTTGTTTTTAGGTTATAAATGCAACTATTTATTACTGTGAAGAATACTGGAATATGACTTTCTGAGAGAGTTTAGGTAAAAAATGCTCTAAGTTTGAACAATTCCTTAGAAAATGTGAAGTCACTTTAAAATTATTTATTTAAGTTTTTTATTATTCTTAATGTAAATGTTTGTTTTACAGTCTATTCGATCTGGAATAACTTCCCTTTTCAGCTGACTTCATCAAGGCCAGTATAATGTTAATCAATAGCTATAATGTTTTGTCTTTTTTTCTTTTTCTTTTCTTTTTTGTCATTACACTTAACAAAAAAGTTAACTTTTTGCTTTAAAAGTATTAAGTAAATGAATTTTGTGCATAATTGTAAAAATTAAGTCAGCTGAACAGTCCCAAAGTTACAAAAAGTTACTCACTTTTTAAAAGTAAAGTAATTAATCTCACTGTAAAACTACTGTAGAAATATTGTCATTTTAGTATGAATTTGATTGAAATCAAATGATTTCACTCATAGATGCGTTGTGTACAGTTACAATTTGGTTGTGAACATTATTTCAAGTTGTCCTTTCAGTAACGCTTCATGCAATCTGGATTTACACTTAAAGGAAAAAATATTTCCTTATGATATTGCAAAAGATTGTGAAAAATCTTGAACAGGTTTGAAAAAGTTCATAAAGAAGTAACTTGTAAATACTGTCATGTTGAATTTAAAGCACAAATATACAGTAAAGTGTAAATGAGGAAGAATAAAAAAAATCCACAATAATAATAATAATAATAATAATAATAATAATAATAATAATAATAGCATAAAAAATAAAGTAATGAATGAGAAAGAAATACAAATGTGACCCTGGACCACAAAAAAAAAAAAAAATAAATAAACTAAGATTTATGCATGACCTGGTGCAGTGGGTAGCACAATTGCCTCACAGCAAGAAGGTCGCTGGTTCGAGCCTCGGCTGGGTCAGTTGGCATTTCTGTGTGGAGTTTGCATGTCCCCGTGTTCACGTGGGTTTGCTCCGGTTTCCCTCACAAGTCTAAAAACATGCGGTATAGTTGAATTGGGTAAGCTAAATTGTCCATAGTGTATGTGTGTGAATGAGTGTGTAATAATAATAATATTAGAGATGTATACATGCTGACTAAGTTAGATATTTTTAAAGTTATTAATAAAAATATCAATAATAATAATTGCATAAAAAGAAAGTAATAAATGAGAAAGAAAAGCAAATGTGAGCCTGGACCACAAAACCAAAAAATAAATAAATAGATAATAATAATAATAATAATAATAATAATAATAATAATAATAATAATAATAATAATAATAATAATAATAAATAAATAAATAAATAAATAAATAAATAAATAATAATAGAGATGTATACATGCTGAGTAAGTTAGATATTTTTATTGTTATTAATAAAAATATCAATGATAATAATAATTGCATAAAAAGAAAGTAATAAATGAGAAAGAAATGCAAATGTGACCTTGGACCACAAAACCAAACAAATAAAATAAAATTGAGATTTATACATGACCTGAAAGCTGATTGAAGTAGATGTTTTATTGTTAATAATAATAAAAAAAAAATAACAATAATAGTATTAGCATAATAAAGAAAGTATTATTGAATCAGAAAAAAATGCAAATGTGACCTGGGACCACAACAATATGAACCCAGTGTCTGAATGTTTTTTCTTATCTCGTTGTCCTTCAGGTTTTCAGTCTGACTCTTCAATATCCCAGAAGTCCATCCTCAGTGCAGGTACAGGTGACGTTTCGCTGTTTTCCATCTCGGACATCTGATTTGTACAGTCTTTCATTGGGGAACAAGGTGTGAAGCAAACACAGGCTCTCTCTAATGTGCAAATATTAATTATATGTTTGATTAATTGGATCTTTCTGTCAGGTGCTGAGCAGTACTGCAGTGTGTGACGATGTGTGTGAGTGTTTGATGACGTTCAGAGCACCTCAAGTGTCTGAAAATCTGGAATTCAGACTACAATCATACAACAACACAGAACTGCTGGATGCCAAGGCTTTCCACCTTGGTAACAGAAGCTCAGACTACACAAATCAGGGCTCTACAGTGAAGTTTGACTGTGCAAAAATGTTCAGACGCACTGATGAAACTCATATATAAACCATTATACAAATGTGCCTTCACTTATGTTGCAACAATGTATGATAGATAACAGTGACCTTTGGTAAGACTTTACTTGAACGGGGTGTTCATAAGACTGCTATGGCACCTTTATAATCATGACATGACACATTATGAATATGAATGAGATTTTGTGCATGCTTATGACAACTGTCATTTAAGTGTCATTTGCTCAGTTATGTCCTTTTAAATGCGAAGATGACATCGTATGAGATGTCGTTGTCAGTGTCAACTTGACATAACCAAGATAACGAAACGTGTCATAAATATGTTATATGATTGTCATAACCACTTTTTTTTTTTTCAGTGGAACAAACCAAATGTGCCTTTATTGGTCAAATTTGAAGCTCAAGCACTTCTCAGCGTAGATCCCTGACAGATGCACATGTGTATATTGTTTTGTTAATTCATTGAGATTCATTATCATACTCTTACTCATTATTTTGCTCTTGTTTTGCGTCTCTCTGTTGTTGTTAGTTCCTCTCCTGAGCTCTTCTATCAGCATTAATGTCTCATCCACGACGGCTGTGTTCAGATGGCCTACATTAGATGATGGAAATGTCTTGGATGTGTGTTTGGATGAGCAGTGTTGGGCTGCATCCCAATTACAACCTTCACACCAGGTGACGGGGTTAAAGCCTGGACGGCGTTACAGAGTCAGTGTGAAAAAGAAAACGCTCATCCGTCAACTCCAATTTAATGTTACACAAAACCTAGAGATGGCCTTAAAGACAGGTATGTGCACAAACACTTATTTATCCTATATTTTAAGTTGCTTTGGATATAAACATCTGGCTAATACCTTAGGAGAACTAAAGATGCCTTAAGGTTTGTGTGAAACAAGTTGCTGAGGCTTTTATTTCAGTATGTTAATATACTTCCAACTAAGACTGAATATTGAGTAGGGGGCGAGGCTTTATTTTTGCGCATCATTTCCTAATAGCAAACTAACGGTAAGAATATTGTGGCTGAATTCGTTAAACTGAGGTCAACAGAAGATTAATTGTTCAGCTAAAGAACCACAATATGCTCTAGCACAATAAATGTCATAAATTTTGATTTCACACTGACTTTAATGCCCTAAGAGAAATGGTTAATGTTCCTATATAAACATTTTAAACTTTAGTTATTTCGAATATTCCAACATTTCTGAATGAAACTGAGTAATAACATTAATAATTGAATAACTTAATGTCTATTTTCCACACAAAAAAATTATGTATAGACCTAAAATATAGTTAAATAAATTTGTATGGACTACTTTGTGCCTTTTGTATCAAAGACTACACATGTATGCACTGACAGGGTCTAAAACTAAGATTTAAAACGGTTCATTTAGTTTAAATAACTTAAAAATAAAAGTTTGATGAAAAACTTGACCATAATGTTACACACACACACACATGCACACGCACACACACATATATATATGTATATATATATATATACATATATTCTACAGTACGTACCGTGTATAAGAGATTTTTTCAGGAGACTATATATGCTGTAAATATTGATATCCACATGATGAAGATGTCTTAGCTGAACATAAGAAGATAAAAGTTTAAAATATTAAATCTTTAATGAAGAGTTGTGCATATGATGGTTTGATATACACACATGATCTGTTTGGGAAATCGACAAATAATAGGAAAAATTCACCCCAAAAAATGAAACTTTACTCACCATTTATTCACACACAAGTCTAAACATTTCTAAAAGTTTATTAATTTCTTTCTTCAGTGAACACAAATAAGACATTCTGAAGAATGTTAAAAAAAGTTTTTTTTTTTTAAATAGCCATTGACATCCATAGTAATGGATGGAACAAAAATATTAAAGTCAATGGCTATTTTTACCCCAACATTCTTCAGTACAGACAGATTTTTCATTTTTGGGTACACTATCCTTTTAAACCATCATTAAGAAAAAGCCATTTGAAATGATTTTGCATGGGATTGCCCTAAAACATTATATTTGACATTTTAAACCTTCCACTTACTGATTTATGACAACTTTGAAGATGAAAATGTGTATATAAAGTATAAAGTCTTCTTTCTGCAGGTCAGTGTCTGGTTGGTTGGCTGGCTGTAGGATGGAGCTGTTTTAAAGTGAACCCAGGGTTCATGTCCTGGTCTGGAGCAAAGCAAGTGTGTAAAAGATCAACACCTGGCTCACATCTGGCCAACATCAAGACAAATGAAGAGTTTCTGTCCATCAAATCCCTCTTAAAATCCTATAACCATCTTCTGCTCTTGTGGACAGCTTTGAATGACATTGAGGTAGCTACATCACACACTTAAAGCTTTAGTTCATCCAAAAATGAAAATTACTTTTATAACGTGTTTTAACACAATTGTGTGGCAACAGTCTGTGAATTTAACCAGCTTCTAATGGTAAAAATTAATTAATTCTATTTTTTTATAATCACATGACAAAAACAGAAACACTTTGATTGACATTCTCAATTGGTACTAATGGGCCCAAAGTGTGCCAAGAAAATATCCTCCACACCATTACACCACCACCACCAGCCTGAACCGTTGGTACAAGGCAGGATGGATCCATGCTTTCATGTTGTTGGTGCCAAACTCTGACCCTTCCATCCGAATGTCGCAGCAGAAATCGAGACTCATCAAACCAGTCAACGTTTTTCCAATCTTCTATTGTCCAATTTTGGTGAGCCTGTGCGAATTGTAGCCTCAGTTTCCTGTTCTTAGCTGACAGGAGTGGCACTCGGTGTGGTCTTCTGCTGCTGTAGCCCATACGCCTCAAGGTTGGACGTGTTGTGCGTTCAGAGATGCTCTTCTGCATACCTCGGTTGTAACGAGTGGTTATTTGAGTTACTGTTGCCTTTCTATCAGCTGGAACCAGTCTGGCCATTCTCCTCTGGCATCAACAAGGCATTTGCGCCCACAGAACTGCCACTCACTGGATATTTTCTCTTTTTCGGACCATTCTCTGTAAACCCTAGAGATGGTTGTGCGTGAAAATCCCAGTAGATCAGCAGTTTCTGAAATGCTCAGAGCAGCCCGTCTGGCACCAACAAACATGTCAAGTCACTTAAATCACCTTTCTTCCCCATTCTGATGCTCAGTTTGAACTGCAGCAGATCGTCTTGACCATGTCTACATGCCTAAATGCATTGAGTTGCTGCTATGTGATTGGATGATTTGAAATTTGCGTTAAGGAACAGTTGGACAGGTGTACCTAATAAAGTGGCCGGTGAGTGTATATTCATTCATTCATTCATTTTCTTTTCGGCTTAGTCCCTTTATTAATCTGGGGTCGCCACAGCGGAATGAACCGCCAACTTATCCAGCATATGTTTTATGCAGCGGATGCCCTTCCAGCCGCAACCCATCACTGGGAAACACCCATACACTCTCACTCACATTCATACACTATGGACAATTTAGCTTACCCAATTCACCTATACCGCATACCTTTGGACTGTGGGGGAAACCGGAGCACCCGGAGGAAACCCACGCGAACACGGGGAGAACATGCAAACTCCAAACAGAAATGTCTCTGTGTGACCCAGCCGGGGCTTGAACCAGCGACCTTTTTGCTGTGAGGCAATCGTGCTACCCACTGCGCCACCGTGACACCTGAGTGTATATTCTTATTTGGTAAAATCTATAATAAAACTCTAGTATTAATTAACTATATAATCTCTTATAAATAAGTAAAGAAAAGGTTATTTTTTGCTTTCATAACTTCATTTATAGACTCATTTTACATTCTAATCAACATAGAATCAGTGCTTTTGGCTTTTTTTGCTTAATGTTTATTCGTTCATGCAGATCACTAGTATACTAATATAACTAGTATAACAGCACTATTCCATTCATCCCTATTTTTAATATCCACAGAAAGAAGGTGAGTTCTGCTGGTCTGATGGCTCCGCCTACACATTGAATATTGAGATGACATCATCGTTGGCAGCCAATCAGACGGGCTGTGTTGCGCTGCAGAAAAACGCCACTGGAGAGGGATACTTCTTCACTGCTTTCCCATGTTTCCTGCAGCTCCCCTTCGTTTGCCAAGAAGAGCGTGAGTGAAGGAGAGACGTTTCTTTCGCTCTGATAAGCAGAATATGATTTACACAAGCAGGACATGTTCCTCGATCAACATCCACTGTTGTTCCCAGAAAAAAGTCCTGTACACCAATCACTGTGTGGGTTGGGCGAGAGTCAGGATTGATTAGGTTGATAGGAATGTTGTTTCTGGACCAACAAAGCATGCTGATCCAGGAATATGTCCTGTTTTGATAAATCAAGCTGTGCGATAAGCCTCGCATGGTTAAAACTGAGCATTTTTTAGAGAAATGCCCTCAAGAAAACTCTATTGCTCAGAGGATTGCTTTTTTATGGCTCTGGCAGCTTGGAGGCTCACACTGAAAAAAATGATTCATTGGATTTACTAAATGTTTTTAAGGTAAGTGGTTGCAAGCAATTTATATGGGCTGAATTTAAACAAATAAATTAAGTCGAAGATTACTAAATTTTATTTGTTTGTTTAAATTCAGCTCATATAAATTGCTTGCAACCACTTACCTTAAAAACATTTAGTAAATCCAATGAAGTTTTTTTTTTTCTTTCAGTGCAGTTAACCCACTAAATACATTCAAATCTGTATACTGTTTTACTGTGTTTCTGCTTTCCTTTTGAATGTTGCTTTAAAAAACAAACAGAACAGGCTTACATTTGACTTAAATCTATATCTGATATTTGATATCAATTGAAACTCTTTTGTATAAAATTATTTTTTAAATATAAAACGATTTTTGATTACAATACAAATGTGTGTGTATGTGCCTATACAGTTGAAATCAGAATTATTAAACCCCCTTTGAATTTTTTTTTCTTTTTTAAATATTTCCCAAATGATGTTGAACAGAGCAAGGAAATTTCACAGTATGTCTGATAATATTTTTTCTTCTGGAGAAAGTCTTATTTGTTTTATTTCGGCTAGAATAAAAGCAGTTTTAATTTTTTTAAGATCAAAATCATTAGCCCCTTTAAGCTATATATATTTTTCGATAGTCTACAGTTATACAATAACTTGCCTAATTACCCTATCCTGCCTATTTAACCTAGTTAAGCCTTTAAATGTCACTTTAAGCTGTATAGAAGTGTCTTGAAAAATATCTGGTAAAATATTATGTGCTGTCATCATGGCAAAGATAAAATAAATCAGTTATTAGAAATGAGTTATTAAAACTGTTATGTTTATAAATGTGTTGAAAAAAATCTTCTCTCCGTTAAACATAAATTGGGGGAACAAATAAACAGGGGGGCTAATAATTCAGGGGGTTTAATAATTCTGACTTCAACTGTACCTTTCATTATATACTTATTTATTTATTTATTTATTTATTTGATGGTCTTACATTTTTGTATTCCCTTAATAATTTGAAATATTTTACTTTACTTATATTTTTATTAATAAATAAATAAATACATAAACAAATAAACAAACAAACAAATACATTTATTTATTTATTTATTTATTTATTTATTTATTTATTTATTTGAGGGTCTTACATCTTTGTACATTTTTGTATTCCCTTATTAAAACTTTGGAATATTTTACTTCACTTTACCTTATTTTACTTTTATTTTACTTAATTAATGTATTAATTTAAATTAATTTAATTTTACATTGTTTTGTTTTTATGTAACACTTTTAGGTCAAAATTGACCTGAATATGTTAAAACACATCAAATTTAATTACACGTGTGTAATTAAAACACATAAAAAATGACTAAAATTACAATGAAGCTGAAAACACAGAAATTAAAGCTCATCCATCATCTCCAATTTAATGTTCCAAAAGCCTAGAGATGGCCTTAAAGACAGGTATGTGCACAAACACTTATTTGTCCTTTATTTTCAGTTGCTTTGAATATAAACATTTAGCTAATACCTAAGGAAAACTAAAGAGACCTTAAAGTCTGTGTGAAATAAAAGTTGCTGAGACTTTTATTTCAGTATGTTGATGTACTTCCAACTGAAACTGAACATTGAGTAGGTGGCGGGGCTTTATTTTTTTGTGTATCATTTCCTAATAGCAAACTAACAGTAAGAATATTGTGGCTGAATTTGTTAAACTGACATCAACAGAATGACCGCCGCTCCAAACACAGAACATAACAGGGGTTATGTAACTCTTCTAGGTCAAAATTAACCTGAATATGTTAAAACACATCAAATTTAATTACACACGTGTAAATAAAACACATCAAAAATTACTAACAGTACAATGAAAACATAAAAATGAAAGGTTATCCAAAATATAAATTAAATTAAACATAAAATAACACTGATAGCATAAGAGACATTCAGCTTTAATTAAGTTTTGAAGTCATTATTGAGATCTCTGATATTGGATTGCAGACTCTTGTATCTGGGCAAATATGAGCATAGTTTTGACCATTAAAATCATTTTTTCTTTGCAACTCTAGTGAATATGTGCTCCATTACTGTGAATATTTTCTTTGGGGAAACATGTAAGAAGCAAGAAACATCAACAAATGCTCTAACAGATTTAATTGAGAAATTAAAGGTGTATTTTTTGTAAATTTTCGTTCTAGTGGGATCTCTTCTAAAGTCAAGGAAAAAAAATCACGTGATTTACTGAGATTTTTCTGTGTTGCAGTATTGCAGAGCAGCAGTGAATGGCTGGACCTGAAGAGTGTGTGTGAAACTGAAGCAGTGTTTATCTGGTCTAATGAATCCCTCCTGGACTTACCTGCTGGTTTTGCACTCGCTCTACAATATGAAGATCAGTTAATGGATGGAGCTGTTTCACATGTGCCTCTCACAAACACTGAAGACACAATAACAGTTCCCGGTCTCTCTCCTGGACACGTCTATCATTTCTCTCTTCTTCTTACACGACCCAGTGGAGCAACTCAGACTTTTGGATCCATTTTCATCTGCAACACAAGTATGTCTGTACATCATACAACATATCAAACAAATAACTGACCTCAGATCAAACTTGTTTAGATCAAGGCACTGCAGGCAAAACAGTTTTTTTCATGCACTGAGGTTTTTGGCTTTTTCTAAAGTCATTTTTTTGCAGTTTAATATTAATGCCTTTTATTTATAGGCACCTTTTAAAACACTCAAGGACACCTTATATAGCAAATCATAAAATACGAGAATTAAACAGCATATTAAACCAGCAGATCATTAAAAGCTTTTCTGAACAAACACGCTTTTATGTGAGATTTAAAATTGGAAATTGTGTCCAGCTGGCGAGTGTGCAAAGGTGGGGAATTCTATAACTTCAGTGCTGCACAACTAAACCCAGCAAACAATTTTGTGTTTAATAGACGTCTAATAGACATCTAAAAATAAAACATCTAAGACATCTAGACATCTAAGAATAGCCCAAAACTAGACTAGTGGTCAAATAGACAGATTAGACGGACTTCATATGTGTAGTCATTCATTTCTGTTTATTTGATGACTAGTCTAGTTTTGGCCTATTCCTAGACATCTATTAGATTTTCACTGACAGCCCACATTTAGCCTTGTTTTAGCCAAGATGACTATGTTTAGACATCTAGACTTCTTTTAAAAACAAAACATGCTTGCTGGGAAAAGCCCTACCAACCAAATTTGGAACAGACAATAAGATGATCTCAGACAGTGCAAAGGAGTGTACAAATGGAGAAGATCAGAAAGATAGTGAGATGCCAAATTATGAAGGGCTTTTGTATATTAAAAGTAGGATTTTATATTGTGCACATACAGGAAGCCAGTGCAAGTAAAAGAGATTTATTTAAGATTTAAGTAAAAGAGATTTATTTGTTGAGTTTTTTTTAAACACAATTA
The DNA here is from genome assembly GCA_903798115.1 of Danio jaintianensis. NCBI lineage: Eukaryota > Metazoa > Chordata > Actinopteri > Cypriniformes > Danionidae > Danio > Danio jaintianensis. The sequence goes on from CAIGQV010018227.1 coordinate 6,214,442, forward strand.
AACAAAGTTCAAACAAACACAGATGTATGTATATTCTTTCCTCTCCCACAAATATGTGGTAACAGAAAATGAAATTAATTAAATAAATAATAGATAATCAAAGTACAAAATACTGTAGTTAACAATATTAACAATGCGTTTAATATACAGAGGAGCAAGATGAGTTTACATTTTTTAACAAAATAAACTGTCATGTTTTTTCTTTTGTCACACTTTATCAATTTGTTTACTGTATTTAAAATTACTATACATATTTTTGGTAAAAATTCATTTTTCAACTGCACTTGGCCAATAATTCAGCAGGTCTTACATACACTTAACTACAGTTTTATCTTTAAACTATCTTTATTCTGAAGGTGTTTTACAGAAGGATACATACAGTACATACATTTCTTTATATATTATATATACAGTTGCAATCAGAATTATTAAACCCCCTGAATTATTAGCCCCCCTGTATATTTTTTTCCCCAATTTCTGTTTAACGGAGAGAAGATTTTTTTTATTTCTAAATATAATAGTTTTAATAACTCATTTCTAATAACTGATTTCTTTTATCTTTGCCATGATGACAGTACATAATATTTGACTAGATATTTTTCAAGACACTTCTATTCAGCTTAAAGTGACATTTAAAGGCTTAACTAGGTTAATTAGGTTAACTAGGCAGGATAGGGTAATTAGGCAAGTTATTGTATAACAGTGGTTTGTTCTGTAGACTATCGAAAAACAAATATTGCTTAAGGGGGCTAATAATTTTGACCTTAAAATGTTTTTAAAAAAATTTAAAATTGCTTTTATTCTAGCCGAAATAAAACAAATAAGACTTTCTCCAGAAGAAAAAATATTATCAGACATACTGTGAAAATTTCCTTGCTCTGTTAAACATCACTTGGGAAATATAAAAATATAAAAATTCAAAGGGGGTTTAATAATTCTGATTGCAACTGTATATACTGTAAAAATTGCTGTACAATTTACAGTAATACAGTATTACTGGCAATTTTGGTTTAAAAAAATTTACAAGTGCACTTGAAAATTAACAATTACACAACTACAATTGTGTTGTGGTTTTACAGCACAATTGTAATTATTAATTTACAGTGCGCTTATACATTTTACAGTATTACTGTCAATTTTTTCTGTATTACTGGCAAAATTTACAAGCGCAATGTAAATTAACAATTGAAACTGTGCTGTAGTTTTACAGCCAAAATTGCCAGTAATACTGTGAATTTTACAGCAATTTTTACAGTGTATATATATATATATATATATTATTTTAAGTGATTTTAGAAAATTTCCAAAAACCTCTCTGTAAAAACCTTTAATATGTCAAAAAATGCAAACATTCTGACATGAACACTGATTTTTGAGCTGATTTTTGTATACAAATTAACACGTGTGATTACATAAGCTTCAATTGCATATCAAAAAATAAGAAACTTGTAATCAATGAATTGGAGAAGTGTAGTGATAAATATATATGTTTTAACCTGTTCACCTTCAGTGTCTTTCCTTAATGTTGCAGAGCCGAATCCTCCTCAGAATCTCACTGTGACATCAGTCACGTCCAATCACATTGAAGTGTGTTGGACTGCTCCTGATTCTACCCACAATGCCCTGTTCGAGCAATACATCCTGCGCTGGGTGGATCTCACCTCAGGCAGAGGCCGTGCCATTCGGTTGGACAGGATGAATCAGAGCGCTGTGATTAGTGGATTGAAGGCGTATCATGCTCACAAGATCTCGGTTTTGTCTGTCACCACTCAGGGTGTGGAGAGCTCTGACAGCCCAATTCTGACTGTTGTCACAGGTATGTTTTACTAAAAATTTAGTGTATAGAAATTTTGTGGATGCATTGTATCCCCATATTACCCATTACACTGCATTGGACTAGACAAAAGACAAAAAATCTGTAATGTAAATGGTTCTGGCAAGGGTGTTGAGGATCCAAATGCAGTTTATTAGGAGAAATGTCAGGCAGGCAATGATCAAAACAGGGACAGTCAGAAGTATGCAGATAATCCAAAAATCGTAAATAGAGTACAGATGATAACAGTAAAACAAAGGTCAAAAACATATCAAGACAAGACAGGGTAACGCTTCTTTCACTCACAGTGTACAAGGCTCAGCAAAGAGTGTGTGTGTGTGTGTGAGGTGTCTTTATAGTCCTGGAAATCCGTTCTTACGAGAATCAGCTGTGTGTGTGTAATCAGAGGAATCAGGAACTGGTGTGTGTGTGGTGCATGATGGGAGTTGTAGTTCATTAAATGTGGCGATGGGATGGGAGTTGTAGTTCACTGGTAGATGTGTAGTTCTCCAGCAATCTACACAGGCTAGATGACAAAATCATGACAAAATCATGACCAAATCTAAGTAAGAAAATATTTTTTGCAGTGTATCAAAATAATATTCACCAGCCTATTGTGATCATCATTAATCTTGCCAAATATCTTGTTTGGCACAGATATTTTCTTGAGTAATTGAATAATTATAGTGCTAAAATGATAGACAATGCACAAAAGTAAGTTAATTCTAATATATAAATTGCAAGTAAATTTCCCCCCAAGTTTCAATGGTTTAGTTTTCCACCCAGTTCTGGAGATCCACAGATGTCTGCTGTTTGTGTGTTTTAGAGGTCAGTCCTCCACAGAGAGTCTCAGTTAATTCTGCGGGTCTGGAGAACATGACCGTGTGCTGGTGGCCTTCACTTGATGAAGAAGTTGACCAATATTACATCCGGCTCCGTCCACACACAAATCAGGCCCTAACTAGAGAATTCTGGATAAACGGCTCCACCTGCATCTCTCTTATGCAGCTCAGAGCAGGTGGGACGTATGAAGTGGACGTGGCCGCAGTGAAGAACAGCAATATAAGCACACTGATCACCGTACAACAGACTCTAAGTAAGATTCATTATATATTATTTTCTCTTGTAAGTCATAGGATGCGTCCTAATTGGCTCCCTAGCTCCCGAGGTCATAAATCAGCACTCAAAAAATATTTTTGCTGCTCATTCAAACTACTTATTTAAAATGAGCTGAAACAACACAGTTTTTGAGTTGTTGTAGGGATAACTTAATTGCTTCATGTTCAATCAACTTAAAATGGTAAAAACCATTAAGTTAACTTAACTGGTTTATTAATAGCTTAAAAAAAATAGTGTGATCAAATTTATGAATAACAACATAAGTAATATTTTTCACATATTAATTTTATAGAGTTGTTAAAAATATATTATAAATAAATAATTTGATTGTTTTTATATGCCAGCAACATTTCAACCATTAATCATTTATAACTGTTTTTTTTTTTCGGTAACACTTTATTTTATTGTACAATTCATGCTATTAACACACAATTAACTAAGGCAATTAGCTCAATAAACTAATTAGCTGCATATTAATAGTTAGTAAGGTAGTAGTTGGCTTTAGGGTTTGGGTATGGGAATGAGAATAAGATCATACTTTATAAGTACTATATTCATATTTTAATAATATGCAGGTAATAAGCCAGTAGTTAATAGTGTGAACTGTGATTTAAGTTAAAGTTTTACCAATTAACAGCTGTACCTGTTCAGTTATGGTTAAATATTAATAGATAAGGATTTCTTTTTTTTCTTTTTTCTTTTAAACGTCTCTTTTGTTTGGTAAGGTGGCTTACTTGATTTATAATTTGCATTTCGGAAGCATTAAGGAAGCATAGTGAGCATCAATGCTGTCTAGTTGTCATGGTGCATTGTGGGACTTTTCAGGGAGCGAATGTTTCAGTGTACAGGAAAACTTTTGTGTTTGAGACAGCACTTAAAATGGCTCACTCCCTGATAAGTGCCGTGAACAAGGGAGTTGATTGAGACGCACCCCATAGTCTCTTTCTTAATCTGTAATAAAAAAATGTTTTATCCTTATTTCAGAACCCCATAGAGTCCAGATAGCGGTCCCTTATGCAGTTGGCACACACTCCGTGGAGCTCTTTGTGCAGATGCCAGCAGACGGCTTTTATGATGGTATCACCATTACTTTCCAAAATAATCAATCCTGGTCGCCAGCATGCAAAGACAGCACCAAACTGACAGTGGAAAAGCTGAGTCCAGGGACGCAGTATGACTTTCATGTGTTTGTGACCAGCAGAGACACGAGAAGTGAAGGTTTTGCTCTGCCACCCGTGAGGACCTGTGAGAAGACGTTTAAGAAGCTTTTACTATTATTGTTGACATGTTTATATGAAAAGAAAAATTTATATGTCCCCTATGCTTACCAAGGCTAAATTTATTTGATCAAAAATACAGTAGAAACTGTAATAATGTGACATTTTATTGCTATTTAATATATACAGTTGAAGTCAGAATTATTAGCCCTCCTGAATTATTAACCCCCCTGTATATTTTTTCCCCAATTTCAGTTTAACTGAAGGAAGATTTTTTTCAGCACATTTCTAAAGATAATAATAACTCATTTCTAATAACTGATTTCTTTATCTTTGTCATGATGACAGTACATAATATTTTACTAGATATTTTTCAAGATACTAGTATTCAGCCTAAAGTGACATTTAAAGGCTCAACTAGGTTAATTAGGTTGACTAGGCGAGTTAGGTAATTAGGCAAGTCATTGTATAATGATTGTTTGCTCTGTAGACAATGGAAAACAATATTGCTTAAGTAAGCTAATAATGTTGACCTTAAAATGGTTTAAAAAAAATTTAAAACTGCTTTTATTCTAGCCGAAATAAAACAAATACAACTTTCTGAAAGACTTGATCTGTTAAACATAATTTGGGAAATATTTGAGGGCTAATAATTTTGACTTCAACTGTATAATAAATGACAATAAAATGTCATATTATTACAATTTACACATTTTGAATGGTAGTGCATCACATTTCCACAAAAATTTATTAATACTTTTAAAGTTAGATGATAAGAAAAGTACTTTGAATGCCAACATAGGATATTATGATTTTTGACTGATCGTGTGATACTGAAGAACTCATTTCCATTTTAATATATTTTAAAGTGTATTTTATTCTTGTGATGCTAAAGTTGAATTTGGATTACTCCAGTTTTCAGTGTCACGTGATCATTTAGAAATCATTATAATACACTAAAATATATGTAAAAAAACTGCTTTAAATTTCTGAATGGTGGTGCATCACAATTCCACAAAAATGTTGAGTAAGAAAAATAACACAAATTAATTATTATTTTTAAAATAAGATTAAAAGAAATGTATTTTGAGCGGCAACATAGGATATTATGATTTTTGACTGATCATGTGATACTGAAGACTTTAGTAATGTAATAATATTTGATAATATAAAATTTTTACTGCATTTTAATTTAGGCATGAGCCGGTTTAAGATTCTGACGGTATGATAACCTTGGATATAAATATCACGGTTTCACGGTATTGTGATTACTTCTTTAAAATATATTCTTTTTAAATGTCTGGGTAAAAAACTAAAACTTTTTCCCCTTTGAACACAATATATTTTATTTCGAGAAACATTTAAAATATTTTGGAGCAGTAAACATGTCAGGCTAAATTATTCTAATGAATTCAAATGACTTCTGCTGTCTTCATTAGTTTCAAAAACACAGATTTTTTTTACAATTTAAAACGACATCTTTGGATATCTTTTCTGCTGGAGATAATGTTGTCCTAAAAAACAAAACAAAAAATACGTAAATAAAAAAGCTTACACATACCTTAGGTACGGTATAGCAGAAAATTTTGACGGTTTTAAAACCTTGACTTTTCCAAACTGCGATATAGCTTGAAAACAGTTATCGTCCCATGCCTATTTTAATCACATAAATGCCACCATTGTTGGTGTAAAATTACACTGTAAAAATATCCGTAATTTAGCAGTTTTCCATATTTTGTGATTCATGTTTTTATTTTTTATTTTTCCACATTTATTTATGCTTTGAATTGCATTATGGGACCTTGATCTTTCTTCCAACAACTTTTAACCTTGAAAAGTTTGTAAAAGTGACTTTTATTAACATTTCAATAGTTTAAAGTGATATATTGTCTGGGTTGGTGTTGTATATTACGCTACAAAAACCTTGTAACAAACTGCCAGTACAGTTTCTGTTATTTTTCAGACTTATTTCTATTATTTCTTATATATTATTTCAAACTACTAAAATGTCAATAAAAGTCACTTTGTTCAACTGTAGAGTTGAATTTTCAACATCAAAAGTCGACAGAGCAGAGATCAACGTCCCATAATGCAATTCACAACTGTAAATAAACAGAAAACACTTGTGAATCACAAAATACGGAAACATTTAATTACAGATATCTTTTACAGTATACAGTTATTTTGCATATTAGTCCAGAATTGCACAATATGCACATTTCTTATGTTAGTAGTGGTAGAAATTGTATCATAGTTTGAATTTGAGTGTGTATTTTATGTATTCATGTATTTTATGTTTTTTTTTTTATGCTAATGTGTTTACAGGTTTGTCTCCTCCCACTCATGTGCGTGCTGGTGTTGTGACTGACAGCTCCATTGAGCTCCTGTGGGACAGAGCTGAAGGAGAAGGCCACCATTATGAGGCGCTGTGTATGAACTGCGCTGATACTGTCATGGTACGATCCTGTGTGTGAGTACAGTACATACAGTATCCAGTGTATAATGTCTATGTCTTGTGGTAAATTGTGACTTAACTAGAAAAAAATTATAAATAATTCTACCGATTATGGCGGTTCATTCCGCTGTGGCGACCGCTGATAAATGGGATTAAGCCGAAAGAAAATTAATGAATGAATTACTGATTATATTCAGTTACACAGTGAAAGTAATTTTTAAGTGTAAGATCATGGTAAAAAATAGCTTCATAAGTGAATGAATTGACACACACAAGAAAGTCCTGATACCATTCCACCATCAAAGATATCACCATTTTTATGAAACTGAGGTGAAATTGTGCATGATGTCAGTGTGTTATACTGGTTTTCTTACACTGCTGTCTGGGATACTTGATTCTGATTGGTCAATCACGACGTTCCAAGGTATGTTATGGGGTAAAGTCTAGATAGGATACAGCTCACTCACAGTCACTCACTTCAAATGTTTAATACTTTGTTGTGTGTGTTTCTAGGTGCAGAAGGTTGTGGACACAAGTGCAGTTTTTAAAGATGTTATAGCAGGAAAGCTGTGCAACATTTCAGTCAGAACTGAGAAGGAGTTTTTCAGAGACAGTCCAGCCGTGATCCTTACCATCAGAGCTGGTAACGTAACTCCTGTCTATAACAGTTAGGGCTTTTGAACAAAACAAGCTAATTATTTTATGGAGAATGTACAATTAATTACATTGCTAACATGTTAAACTGTTGCTAGTATGTTTAAGCACCTTACTGCAATAGCATTTTCTTATGTTTTACTTGTTGCTAGCATGTTTTAACATTTGCTTGCTATTACAGTTTTTTTTAACACATTACCATAGAATATTGCTAGCATGTTTCACCATATGTTTAGCATATTTTACCATGTTACTAGTAGGCCTATGAGTTAACACATTGTTAACCATGTTTTAGCATGTTGCTAGCATATTTTTAGCACATTTAGTATGTTTAAGCACATTACTGTAATAGCATTTTTTTGCATGTTCTCCCCTCTAAAACCAGCTTCACCCGCTAAAACCAGCTAAGACCAGCTTGACCAGCTAAAACCAGCAAAGACCAGCTTGACCAGCTAAAACCAGCTAAGACCAAACTGACCAACTAAGACCAGCTAAAAGTGGCCAAAACCCCTCTAAAACCAGCCTGACCAGCTAAAACCAGCAAAGACTAGCTTGACCA
>CAIGQV010018227.1:6235590-6253295 GCA_903798115.1 Danio jaintianensis
ACACACACACACACACACACACACACACACACACACACACACACACAATGTGCATGTTTGAGAGTGATGGTGAGCCGCCACTCGACCTTAGAGGAATTCTTCAAATGGCTTGTGTTTCCTAGAATGAAAGAATACAACAGTACTGGCACACAAACAGAGGCTGGAGTGTGTGATAAATATCACTCTATTCACTTCTCTTTCTTCTACAGGACTGCAGGTTCACAAAGTACAGCCATTTTACTCTTGGATTATTCCATTCATTAATAGAGCTTTCAGAATTCAACATCATGGATAAATATTGCCATCAACTATTAAAAACTTGTCTTTAAATCTATTTTTGATTTATTAAATTTTTATTTGCCCTGAGTGAACTTTAGGGTCACATACTCAGGTGATTACATCTAAAACAGCTTGTGTGATATTTTGTTATTTATTTTGCTGTAAATGTGTGTACATATATGTACTTTTATATTGATTTCAGTAATATTATTAAATAATAATGCAAATGTTTTTATTTATTTATTTACAATACAGTTTGTAAAGTGTTTTCTATCTTTTAGTAGATATATTATAAGAGAGGCTTGCTTTGTTTACCAAACAAATGGATCTGATTGGATTTGCATTGTTAACCTTAAATAAGTTTAAGTTATTATTTTTATTTAATGTTTAAAGTTTTTAGTTTCTATAATCTCAAAATCATTCTGCATAAATGTCTGGAGATTCTGTCTGGCCCTGGTTGTTATATGTAATGCATGGATTAGATTTGGTCCTGTTATGCTGCTCTTTTTAGGCTATTTTATACTGAGACAGACAGACAGACAGACAGACAGACAGACAGACAGACAGACAGACAGACAGACAGACAGACAGACAGACAGACAGACAGACAGACAGACAGACAGACAGACAGACAGACAGACTGGCTGGCTGGCTGGCTGACTGACTGACTGACTGACTGACTGACTGATATGGGTTATACTTTGTGGGGAACAACAAATTCACTGTTAACTCGCATTTAGCCTCAATAAACTCTTTAATATTCTGCATATTAATAATAAGGTAGTAGTTGAAAGTGTAGGTATGGGATATGATTACGGGATGTAGAATATGGTCAAGCAAAATAATGCATTATTATGTAATTCACAAGTACTAATAAATGGCCATTATTCAAATTGATTGATTGATTGATTGTAAACTGAATTGAATGGAATTTGATTGTGAACTGAATTAAATTTAACCAAAGTGAGCTGAATCAAATTTAATTGTATTTTTAGCATGTTTCTCTATAAAATATATGCATACATGTGTTTTTCTTTAACAAAACATTGATAAATGCATTAAATATTGAAAATCCAATCCACAATCAAAATACAATCACATTATTAATTAAAGTCACCTTCTACATTTAAATGGTTGTCTTTACATCTAATAAAATAGTTTGAACTTACTTACAAAGATTAATGGTTGACGATTAATCACATCCAAAATAAAGTTTGTTTGGACATAAGATATGTGTATATATGTGTATATATTTATTTATTATGTATATATTTATTATGTATATGTAATACACACACATGCATAAAAAGAAAGTGCAAGTCATATCATACATATACAGTATATTTTATATCTAAAAAAAATTTTTTCTTCAAATATATGCATGCATGGATGTACTTATATATACAAATATACACAGAACATACATGTATTATGTCAAAACAAACTTTTATTTTGTATGTGATTAATCACAATCTTTGCCCAGCACTGTATATACTATATATTGAGTGCCCTGAAAAGGGCTGTATAAATGAAATAATTATATTAATAATCTCAGGGCTCTTTTGCTATTACAGAAAATTGCAAACTGCATGGCTCAGAAAAGTTTCATCAATAATGGTTGATATTTAGTTATTTCTTTGCTGTGATTCATAGAAGTGTGTCTGTGTTCACGTTCTGCATGGATTGGATTTGGTCATGTTATCTTGTTTTGCTGCTCTTGTCAGGCTATTTTATCCTCAGATCTGATAAGACTATTGTCTTTCTGGAAGGAGCCGTGTGACGTATCGCCAGTGGTAATTTAGCCTGCCGTTGTTACATTACTCTACAAAGCTTAGAAGACCACCTGCTTTTACTCTGTGATGTTAGTGAACAAATAATTTCTGGTCAGATTAATTTGTGTGATTGTGGGAGTGCATGAGGCGCTTGGATTATTGATGGCATCTCATTTTTTGATGCAAAATGCTGTTTTATGGGAATATTATGATGGGTTCGATTTAAGTCTTTTTTTTTGTCAGATTTGATTATTCTTGATCTTGTGCTAACTTTTTGGGTTTTACCTGAGGTTTGTTGTGTAATATAGTATTCTTCAATCTACTCCGAACAATTGTGACTTAACAAGATGTTAAGATTAGACATGGAAAAAACTATAGTAATTTATAGTAAATACTACAGTGTTTTTGATCCAAATATTCAAGTACTTAAATTAATCTCTCATGTTAATTCTGTAGTTGCTATGGTAACACAACAACTACAGTAATATAAATGAATTACCCAATACTGTACTTTTCTACAACTATAGGGTATATTACACTACAATAGACCACAGATGTAGTAAAAACTAAAGTATCCTAGAGTATTTATTACAGTTATTACATTTATTACAATTCACTTTAGTGCTGTTAAATGATTTTGCATCCAAAATAAAAGTTTGTATTTACATAATGGGCTGCACGGTGACGCAGTGGGTAGCACGTTCGCCTCACAGCAAGAAGGTCGCTGGTTCGAGCCTGGGCTGGGTCAGTTGGCGTTTCTGTGTGGAGTTTGCATGTTCTCCCCGTGTTGGCGTGGGTTTCCTCCGGGTGCTCCGGTTTCCCCCACAAGTCCAAAGACATGCAGTACAGGTGAAATAAAAATTAAAATAAAAAATATAAATAAATACAAAACCAAAATATTTACATATATTTGTATTTCTATATAATTTGTATTAGATATAAATATTTAATTTCATTCATTCATTCATTTTCTTTTCGACTTAGTCCCTTTATTAATCAGGGGTCACCACAGCGGAATGAACCGCCAACTTATCCAGCATATGTTTTACGCAACGGATGCCCTTCCAACTGCAACCCATAACTGAGAAACACCCATACACTCCCATTCACACACATACACTACAGACAATTTAGCTTACCCAATTCACCTATAGTGCATGTCTTTGGACTGTGGGGGAAACCGGAGCACCCAGAGGAAACCCACACGAACACGGGGAGAACATGCAAACTCCACACAGAAATGCCAACTGACCCAGCGACCTTCTTGCTGTGAGGCGACAGCGCTACCCACTGTGCCACCGTGCCGCCAAATATTTAATTTATAAATATAAGTATAAGTAAGTGTGTGTATATATTATGTAAATACAAGCTGTTATTTTGGATGCGATTAATCACAATTAATAATTTGACAGCACTATAATTGATTTTGATTTTTTTTAAAGTTTTGCTTTCATTAACAAAGTGTTTTAAATACTATAGTATATACAGTATGATACACTTTACTGTAGTGTGGTTCAAAATCACTAGTGTTTATTATAAATTACTATAGTATTTTTTTCATATGAGATATCATGCATTAAAAATGAACCTTTTATTTTTCATTTGTTTATTTCACATTTATTTGAATTAAAATGAAATCAAATTCATTTCAGCAGAATAATTTTATTTTTATGATTTTGATTTGATTACATTTCCTGTTATTTCAATTCAGATTCCAACTGAAAACCATGTAAAGGTGTTTCAAAGTTAAATTCAGGGGATTTTTATGACATTAAACTGCAGAGTGAAATGCTAATTCAGACTCAGGACAATTTTGTAATACTGACAGACATAAATCAGCAATATGTTGTGAGATATTATCTTTTGTCTTGCTCTGAAAATGAGACTTTACTGACAAATTCTACACCATACAAAATGCAATAACTAAATCGAAAGTTGCTTGTTTTTTTGTTATAATTTCAAATAATTGTATTAATTTTTATAATATATATATTTTTAAAATATTTAAGTCAGTTGCATTTTAGCACTGCATCACTATTTGTATTACATGACGTGCAGCCGGGCGGCATGGTGGTGCAGTGGCTAGTGCTGTTGCCTCACAGCAAGAAGGTCGCTGGTTTGTCCGTAGTGTATGTGTGTGAATGGGAGTGTATGGATGTTTCCCAGTGATGGGTTGCAGCTGGAAGGGCATCCGCTGCGTAAAACATGCTGGATAAGTTGGCGGTTCATTCTGCTGTGGCGACCCCAGATTAATAAAGGGACTAAGCCGAAAAGAAAATGAATGAATGAATGAAAAAATCTGAATTAATATAGAATGTAGAATCTTTTTCCCAGAATGCTCTAATTTACCTCAAATTCATTATTAAATTTATTTTTCAGGTGCAAAATTTTAAATAAATAAACTGCAAAACATTGCATATTAATTATAGCATAGGCAAGTTGTCATATTATTTCTTTTAAATATAGTTTTTGTTTTCTCAGCTGAAGCTTAAAATGTGTATTTGTGAAATGACTCATCTATTAGCTTATTTTAATTATTTATTTTCACAAAGAATGGACAGTGTACATTAATACACATTCCTCAAGAATGTAAATGTACCCAAATTAGCCCAAATGTTAGTTTTCATTGGTTGTCCCTTTGCCAGATGTTATAGGCCTATAAAATGCCAATTCAAAATATAAACATTGTATTTGTGCAGTAGATATACATGTGTCTCCTGCAGACAGTCAGTATTGTATATGTTGTGTGTTTTAGGCTCAAGTGTCCAGCGTAACACCAGGAACGTCCTACACCGTGACGGTCAATGCAGTGGCTTCATCAGGCTTCAGTTCTCCTGTCAGCCGAATACTGGTCACCACTATTGAGTCCTGTAAGTGTGTGTGGATTTTGTTACGAGTCTATGATGTTTAAAAGGATGCTGTATCATTTAGGTGAGACAAATATGATGTGTGCGACAGATCAAGGATGAGGCAGGAGTTGAAACTTTTCAGCCCGCGACCCCCAAAATAACAATACCAGCGACTTGCGACCCCCACTTACCTCTGAGGTGGTTATAAATATCCAAATGTTGCGCACACAACAATCAGGCCTATATAAACATGAGCATATTGACAACAGAAAAAAGTGCAACAGTCTAACAACCATATCATTTTTTATAGTCATTTATTAATTTGTTTAATTTAATATTAACCTCACCTAATGAGACCGGTGGGCACAATGTTTTCAGCACAAGCCTATTCTTGGTTTCATTTTGGAGACCGCCACTCGGAGATCATCCTCAATGTTCAGTTGTGGACTGTATATATTTTTTGTGTATTTGATTGCCATAAAGTTGTCAGAAAGTTTAACCTGGTGCTATAAAATCAATCTGCTGCAGCTGACGCTATTGCTGTGTTGTTAATCTAATGTAAACAAACCAATTCTATGAGAAAAAAAATTTAAAGGCTGATGGGTTTTTATTTGCATGTTTATGTAACTATTAACTACTGTTTTTATCTTCTGTGGGTTATGGACATAGATATACTAGATGTCGCCTGGCCTATTGTTGTCTATTGGAAGGAATGCGTCAATAGAGCCGCCATTTTAGTACAGGGTAGCGGTCCTTTGAAATGAATGCAGGACCAAGGTGCAGTGGAGGACTGTGGCCATCCAGAGCCAGAGATATACACATATATACATATATCTATGATCGGGAATTTTCCCCGTGGTCAGTACGCAAAAAAAATAATAATAATAATAATTAATTTCGAAAATTATAATTTTACATCACTTTTCTACATCGATGGATCAGTGACCGCACGGGCATTGCCGATATAGAGTCTGTGTTTGTGTGCATGGAAATGTATTATCCTCCCTCCCTGTTAAATTTGATCTAATCCGTGTCCTGAAACAACCCCACCTGTCCTGCTTTCACTTCTCATTCTAACGGAGGGAGCGATTCGTTTGTGAATGAATCCCTGTAAGTGAACGACTCGTTCACTTAGCCGACAATAATACAAGTTTCTAGCACCGCAGCGTCTTGTTGTCATATTTCTTTTTCATTGTTTGCTGATTTTATTCAACAAAACTAGCATAAACCTAGAATTCAGTGCAAGTTGATGCTACTTTGCCTTATGATCAGTGCAGTAAGAGACTGTATTATCATCAATAACGTTACTTGTTGAGCACAAAAGTTTGTAACATGTAAAAAACGAAATCTTACCTATGAAATGTTCTGCCTTTGTGCTTTGTTTTCTTTGTTTGCTCGTTACTACACCCATAAGCAGCGCTAAAGTCCAGCATCTTCACATAGGCACACTGTCTCGACTAATGCTGTTGAATGATGTTTGTCCTGGGAGCCCTGTACAAATATGGCGGCGCTATTGACGCATGCTGAGGGTCCGTATGCGATATCTAGTGTATATATCTATGGGTTATGGATAAAATATGGTAATTCTAATAGTTTAAGTAAGGGATAATAAACGGCTTGCCGTGCGTTAAAGGATTTTAATGCACGATGTGGAGGAGAAGGACCACACGACACGCAGCGGAGTGTGGTCGCCTCCACAAAGTGCATTAAAATCCTTTAACACACGGCAAGCCGTTGATTATCCCACTTATTCCATGGTCATTTGCCAAGGTAGGCCTAAGTTTAAAATAGTTTTGCTCTTTGCAGCACAATATTTGTCCGAATGTTTGTCAGTTTTTACATGTTAGATTTTCTAGTCCCCCCACTGAATCAGCTGTGGCAGGCTGACAGACGGAGAGAGAGAGAGAGATCATTTATACCTGCTAATATTAAGATGCAATTCCATCAATCCGATCACAGGTGGACAAATAAGACATTCCCAGTCACACCCGGAGTGTATTTCCAGTCACACGTTTCTTTTGTCTACTTTCTTACACTTCTCTGATGAGGGAGGATCTGTATGTATATTGGCTTTCTCTTAACATAACCTTTAATACTGCAAAAGCTGGGCTACCTATAGCAGAATTTCCGCGATTTTACATTTCATAATAAACATACAAATCTTATTAAAAGTACCATATCAATTAAAAACACTTTAGGAATATGTTACTTTATGCAATGGCTAATGAAATTAAAGATAATGTATTTTAATTAAAATAAAATTAAAGTCTATACAGATGGAATAAAACATTCACAAAGCTGTATTTTATGAAACGCCAGTTCAAGGGCACATAAGATGCATTTTGAAGAGAAAGCAGCCAAAGCCTGTTTCAGAAATCTCTGCTGTTAAATATGTAGGAAATTTTTGCAAAAGAAAAAAACATATGGGGACAGGTAAGAGAACATTCTGCTTTATTTATCTTCTTTAAAACAAAAGCAATTAGCCAAACACGCAGGATCAGTGTAATATTACATTATTTACGGTCATAAATTAATTATGAATCTTATCTCTGCGATCTGCCAAAAACAAAATACACCTGAGAACGAATAATAGGTTTAAAAGTCCAAAGACTGACCGTTAGATACACCAAAGATTAATATTATATTATAATTATATAATATATTATATAATAATTTTATTGTTGGGGTTCGCAGAGCTGCTGCTGACCGCCTGGAGCTTCCAACATTTTTAAGCATGCGCTATCCTTATACATAAACTGCCGATTTGACTTTAAAATAACTATACTCTCGCTTGAAAAACTCTTAAAACTTGATTTTGTGGCATAATTGATGAGTATTTTCCTAATTTTGTGGATTTCCCATCCGCCATTAACAGTCCTCATCGGTTTCCTGTGCAGCGCATTGTAGTTGCTATGGTAACTATAAACGTTTGGGAGAAGCGCATTTATTTCGAACTGTGATCAAAACTGACTGGAACTACCTGTGCGTTTCAATGAAAATAATGCACACCCTCCAGCCAATCAGAATCAAGAATTTCAACAGACCATGGAATAATCAAATTTATTTGACTTTTGGAAATCACCAAGCAACCCCCTGTCATTGTCTCGCTACCCCCCAGGTGGTCCCGACCCCCACTTTGGGAACCACTGATTTAGAAAACAAAAGATGCTACAATAATGAAAGAAAAATATTTACATATATATATTTATATATTTATTTTTATATATTTAATATACATTTATATTCATTCATTCATTAATTTTATTTTTGGCTTAGTCCCTTTATTAATCTGGGGTCGCCACAGCGGAATGAACCACCAACTTATCCAGCATATGTTTTTTATGCAGCGGATGCCCTTCCAGCTGCAACCCATCACTGGGAAACATTCATACACACTCATTCACACACATACACTACGGACAATTTTAGCTTACCCAATTCACCTATAGCGCATGTCTTTGGACTTGTGGGGGAAACCGGAGCACCCGGAGGAAACCCACGCCAACACGGGGAGAACATGCAAACTCCACACAGAAATGCCAACTGACCCAGCCGAGGCTCGAACCAGCGACCTTCTTGCTGTGAGGCGAACGTGCTACCCACTGCGCCACCGCGTCGCCCTTACATTTATATTTACATTTATTATTTATAAATGAAAACGAAAAGTATAAGTGTAAGCCAAATCAAAGAAATCAACAAAGCAAAACAATCCTTAAATCTAACAATTAAACTAGGCGAGAAAATAAAATATGAAAATAAAACCCGTTATCTTCAGTGCACACGACACCCGATCTAAACTGATTCAACTACAAAACTCAAAATTGCACAGGTGGCAAAACACTCAATCTAATCTAACAAAACAAACTAAGCTAAAGCAAACCTAATAAACTGTCATATTGCTCAGTTTAGTATCGTGCAACAACCATCAACGCAGTTCCTACTTAAAGCCAACAAAGATGAACTCGATTTACATCAGAAAACCTCAAGTAATGAATCAGTAAACAACCATAGCAAAAATCAAAGGTATGCCGAGGCAGAGCGCACACCACACACTGATCTGGCAGTTCTGCTGATTGACAGTTTACTGAACCAATAAACAACCTGAGGGTGGAGTGAAAGCGGAGAGAGGAGGGTGAGAAATAACATACACACAAAACTAATGTAACAATTTACAATGACGCTTTCTTTTTTTTTTATGTGCATTTGCCACAGGTCATATTTATACCTCTAGACTACTGAGTGTCTCGCGAAGTGTTTTAAAGGGCACCTATGATGAAAACCATCTTTTTTCAGCTGTTTGGACAGAACTGTGCGCAGGTATAGTGTGTCCACAGTCATATTGGGGTGATATAAAGACAATAAGTCTCTTTTTTTGACGTTAAAATAGCATCTAAATCCCTCCCGTTTTGAGGCCGACCGCAACTTGACATAGGAGTGCGGTTTCCCCGCCCACCGAATTGATTGACAGCTGCGTATTAACATGTCTCCGTAGTAACGCATATAATCATATCAACAAGACAGGACGTGCACAAAGCAACCAGGAATAAAAGATCTGTTCAGTTTGTTAGGATCATCATTCATCATCAAATGTGATCAAGAGTGAGTTTTACAAGTTTAACACGTTTCTAAAACAGTGCATGTTTGTAATGAATTACAGCGATTTACTTCAGCTTTACTTTATCAGCACAGCCGCGTGTCAGTACAATTATAAAAGAAGACGCTTCAATCCCGGGTTGTGGACGTTAAATCAGGTTTATTTTGTACATTAACATAACGGATATCCATACAGCAGTGGATATTAATGTGTATCCTGTCACATTTGCTGTGCAAAAACAGTGCAAAGCTAAACGCGCGCTGTCTGTGTGTGTGTGTGTGTCCGCTGTGTGTGTGTGTGTATCTGTGTGTGTGTGCATGAACTTTGTAACGACATTGTGTGTGACTCATCGTTGCAACTCCACAACAAATACATCAAATAATCATTGGGAAAGTTCTTACTGTAATATTTCTCACAAACGTTACGTGAGATCTGCTTCCTTCATGTCTGTCTGTTATCTGAGGCAGCAGAGGGCGGAGATTGAGGCACACTGACAGGCACGTCGGAACAGTGGGCGGGGAGGACTAGCATTAAAGGCACAGTCCACAAAAACAGCTACAAGATGCTCAGAGCTAAAAATGACAAACTTCTGAAAGGTATAATTTATAATCTGATGGGTGTTTTGAGCTGAAACTTTACAGACACATTCTGGAGACACAAAAGACTTTATATTAAATCTGGAAAAAGGGGTAAACTAGGTGCCCTTTAAAATGTATTTCTGTTGTTCACGCACAAGACTGCATGAGAAAAAAAAAGAGTGTTATCCTAATTCAGTGATATGGTCAGATGTTTTTATTCCTCACCACAAAAATAAGTCTCTCAGCTCATAGTGTGTTCTTTTAAACCGCACATGTTAAATAGCTGTAAAACATTAATTTGCCAACATCAGGGTTCCTATGGGTGCTGAAAATCCCTGAAAATTGGATTTATTGGATTTTCTAGTTTGAAAAGTGCTTCAATTTTGGTGCTTGAAAGTTCTTGAAACCTCTTGAAAATGTGATTTATGTTGCTTTAATAATAATTCGTTTCTAAATAGGTAATAATAAGTAACTATTTAAATACAATAAAATGCAAATTTTTGCTTTAGCATAACATGAGAACTCTGGATTCTGTGCATATGCTTGTTGCCTAATCTGGGGGTCTTTTTTACAGTGAGTAAATGACATTTAAGAGAGTAAATGACTATCAATTTTGGCATTAAACATGACATCAATATTTTTACTTTGAATACTACTATACTATACTATACTATACTATACTATACTACAGAATACTATAACAAATAGCATTTGATATAATGTAGTATGAAGTATGTATATGTATGACAATATGTAATTTCCCACACTTGTCAAGTGCTGGACAAGTTTGAAAATGCATCTGGAAAGTGCTTGAAAAGTGCTTAAATTTGACTTTGAAAAATGTGTAAGAACCCTGCAACATGAGATGTACTATAAAACTTTATAGTATAACTAGGAATCTTGAGAATGTCAGTTTAGATGTTTTTTCTATGTCCAAAACATGTGTATATATGGTAAGGTAACTGTATTAATTAACAGGTTTTTACCGTAGTGTCTCTTTAGCTGTTTACCAATAAAAATAGAATGTTTGTTTGTTTTTTACAGTGTATTAATATAGAATTATTAATGTTATGCCATGCTACATCCCCAATTCCAAAAAAGTTGGCACGTTTTGTAAAGTGCAAAAATGTCTGTGTCTGAGTCTGTGATTTGTTAATTCTCCTTCACTTTTATTTAATTGACAAAAATACAAAGAAAAGATTTCCAGTGTTTCACTGATATATTCAAAAAGGCGGCAAAACCAAAGCCCCAAAAAATACCAGTTTATTAAATTAAAAAGGATAACACAATTTAATTTAATTTAATTTCATTTAATAAATTTGTATTTTTTGGAGCTTTGGTCTTGCTGCCTTTTTGAATATATATTTTTGCACTTTTTGCTGTTTGGCTGAGCACCCATTTAGAGTGATGTGCGTGCTTTTGTGCATTTTTTCAGTGTTTCACATAGAATCGCATAGAAATCGCATAGAAATTAGGTCTTTCATTAGATTAGATTAGATTAGATTAGATTAGATTAGACTAGATTAGAAAACTTTATTAATCCCTGTGAGGTGCATCCAAAATAGATTCTACATTTTGAAATTGAACTTGCGACCATTACAAAAAGTATGTTCTATATAGTAAAAATCTAAGTAGTGTGAATGGAATTTGGATGTGATAAACACAACAGTGCCATGTTGTCTTTATCACATGACGTCAGTTGATTGCTTCACTCCTATTCATAAATTCTCTCCTTAGACATAATAAAGTGTCCATTGTTCATTTTGACAGCAAAATCTGATTTTAGTTTTAGTCTTAGTTTTTTGACTAAAAATTCCATTTTAGTTTTAGTCATATTTTAGTTTTAGTCTAGTTTTAGTGGACTAAATTTTTGAAAATGTTTGTCGACTAAATCTACTCTAGATTTAGTTTACTAAAATGGATTTAGTTTAATTTAAGTGTACTTTAATTCAAATATTGTACACATTTATTTATACAAAACATTCTAACTAAAAATGAAATGAACTGTCTCATTAAACAGTCTCATTAAAATATGAAATATAGCTTTTCCATTGTAGACCAAAAATTAGATATACATTGTTTATCTTATCATTGTTTATTATAAGTAATGTGTAAAATTATGTGTCGGCAGTCAATCCACATGTAAGAATAATAGGCTATTGAAACGTAGGATTTTGCAATTATTTAGCAAACCTCTTTTTGACCAGTCTGTCAAAAAGTTTCAAGCCTTACACATCACATACCAAGATTAAGTTTGATTGAGGGACGTTTTTTGGAAAATATCCAATCATATTTTCATCTCAATCCAGAAGTATAAACTGGCCTTAATATAAATTAATAATCCTCATTTCTCAAACATAAAGGGGAAGTTGATGTGACAGTGTTTATTTTTTTCTGGAGTGTGTTGCAGCCATCAAAATCTATTTAGTTTTTCCTTTGAAAGGGTAAATCCAATGAAATGTGAAACTCTTTGTATATGAATCCATACACACTGTTTTCCACTGGAGATGTGTGTGTCTGTGTGTGTGTGTGTGTATATTTATGTTTGCATAATTGATGCTGATTCCAGTTAGCAGGCTTTGATACACGGGTATCAGATTCACGGGTCCCTCAGAGAATGGCATGAACGGGTCACGCTTTCTGATGGCTTTATATTGTTATTCTCCTAAATGTCTGACACCTCCAGCACAACAGAGAGCCTTCTGAAAGACCTCTGCATTTGATAATGACCTCCGATGATACCAAATCTAGGTCAGGGCAACCGTATCCATCCTGCTTCAATGCACATCAAGAGGAGATGATGGCAGCTAAAGCAAGAAGTGACAATCTAGTGAAAATTAATTGTGTGTACAAACTGCATACAACTTATTGCAATATAAAAAACAAGTTTTATAAAATAGTAATTGTAATGGGCGACACGGTGGCTCAGTGGTTAGCACTGTCGCCTCACAGCAAGAAGGTCACTGGTTCGAGTCCTGGCTGGGTCAGTTGGCATTTCTGTGTGGAGTTTGCATGTTCTCCCCATGTTGGTGTGGGTTTCCTCCGGGTGCTCCGGTTTCCCCCACAGTCCAAAGACATGCGCTATAGGTGAATTGAATAAACTAAATTGGCCGTAGTGTGTGAATGCGTGTGTGAATGAGTGTGTATGGATGTTTCCCAGTACTGGGTTGCAGCTGGAAGGGTATCCGCTATGTAAAATATATGCTGGAATAGTTAGCGGTTCATTCCGTTGTGGCAACCCCTGATGAATAAAAGGACTAAATCAAAGGAAAATGAATGATGAATTTAATTAATCTACTAGAATCAATAAAGCTGTCTAAAATATGATTAAATATTGAATGCATAAAAATTCTCAAATTATTTAATTATTTATTTAACACGAACATTATTTAACACTTTATAAACTATATTGCATTTATGCAGTTAGTAAGTGTTCAATAATTGATTATATAAATATAGGAAAATATAGCGAATGCTTCATAATTGACTGTCATTATTTGTGTTTTACAGAAATTATTTTAATTAGCCAATTACAGTCAACCTGTCAAAAGTCCTAAATAAATGGCTCAAATTAATTAATTACTCTGGTTTCATCTACGTGCATGAATATAAATAAAAAAAGTAATGGTATGCAAAAACCACATAGAAATAATTGACGTTAACCAATTATATGATTAATAAATTGCTCAAAATGATTAATTGAGTTTTCATCTAGTTGCATGTAAATTAGAACTGAATAATGCATAAAAACGGCATAGAAATTGTTGTAATTAACCAATTAGATTCAAGCATTTAAAAAAGTTGTGGCTAAATTATAAATGGCTGAGATTGTTTCATTATTTGTGCTTCTATTTTGTTTATTAATAAAAATAATCATTGACCATTTCCTGTGAGGGTCGGGTGGTATTATAAGCAGTTTTTAGAGTATAAAAAAAGTGTTTGTTCTTGGTTATGTGGTTTACGGGGACTTGAAAGTGACATGGGTATGTTTTTGTATATTTTTGCAGTCTATGGTACACTGTAAAAA
The DNA here is from genome assembly GCA_903798115.1 of Danio jaintianensis. NCBI lineage: Eukaryota > Metazoa > Chordata > Actinopteri > Cypriniformes > Danionidae > Danio > Danio jaintianensis. Next base: position 6,249,690 of record CAIGQV010018227.1, read on the forward strand.
AAAAAGTTGAACCAACTTAAAATGATAAGTCAACCTATCACACACACGTTTTTGAGTTCAGGGTCTGAAGACCACACAACTCAAAATATTTTGTGAAAAAACCCTTAGTTCTACCAACAAGATTTACTATACTTACTATAGCATTATACCTTTTTGGCAGGTCACCAAAGTACATAAATCCAAAACAGTATGAGTATGAGTAAACCTCAAAACTTCTCAGTTCAAACCATGTAAAAATCATTTTGTATTTTTTGATAGATCAAAACAGAATACAATAATATTGCATATTAAATCTCTAAGCTTAGTACAGTTCAGTATGCTTAACATTTGAACTTTTACAGCACAAAATCATTTATTAAATAAATAAAATACAGTTAGCTTGTACAATTAACAGTTACCCGACCCCAAATTGAGTCTTGTAAAGCTCAACACTTCAGTCTTTCTCAAAGTTTGTAAAAAATAATAGTTGCAGTGCCATCTGCAAAATGGCCTTGTGCAATTACAAAAAAAAATTAGCCTCCACTGACTGCAGTCTTGAAGAGCTGGTGCCATAAGATCCAGAAATATTTTCTGAATTACTTCAAAAGTATATTTGAGTTCTTGTGGGTATTCCATATTCAGTGCATACAAGAGATCCAACAAGTAAGTGAAGGCTGCTAGCAGATCTGGAATATCTAACAATGGCCTTTCCCAGGTTTATGGAAAGGTTGATCAAAATGGACAGGGATGCAGAAGGACTAACATCATCTTCGACCATATCGAGGATTCCAATCCTTACGTCTCTGGTGCTGTGGTCTTCAGGGTCTGTGTCCTTATACGTGACTAAATAATGAGAAGGGACATTAATTAATGTGTAAACTTAATTACTAGTTGTTATTATTATGCAGAAAAAAAGCAGAATGCATGTAACACTTTATGAAAGCATGCTAATGAATAAAGAAATAGGGTATGAAAAGGGTAATTTACCAGACTCATCTTAAGAAGGCAAGCCACATTTTTTGCATGAAAGTTCTGCAATGCCTCAAAAGCTGCCCTTTTTTGACGGATGACAGCATCAGTGACCTAAAAAGAAAGTTGTTTACAAAGGATGTTAACAATCTCATAAAGTCTTGTAAATTCAAACAAGGAATTACAATTGCTACAATCTCAATTACAATTTGAGAGTAAACATGTGCTTTGAGGATGGTTCACCCAAAAATAATTATTTCATCTTGTAGTCATTGCGGGGCGACGCGGTGGCGCAGTGGGTAGCACGTTCGCCTCACAGCAAGAAGGTCGCTGGTTCGAGCCTCGGCTGGGTCAGTTGGCATTTCTGTGTGGAGTTTGCATGTTCTCCCCGTGTTCGCGTGGGTTTCCTCCGGGTGCTCCGGTTTCCCCCACAAGTCCAAAGACATGCGGTATAGGTGAATTGGGTAAGCTAAAATTGTCCGTAGTGTATGTGTGTGAATGAGTGTGTATGAATGTTTCCCAGTGATGGGTTGCAGCTGGAAGTGCATCCGCTGCATGAAACATATGCTGGATAAGTTGGCGGTTGATCCCGCTGTGGCGACCCCAGATTAATAAAGGGACTAAGCCGAAAAGAAAATGAATGAATGAATGAATGTAGTCATTGCTGTTTAAAAAAAAAAAGTGACTTTATTTTATGTGTAAAACACTTAACAATAATCTTGCTGTTTCCATACGATGGAATTTGATAGTGGTCATGTTTTAAATATTGATAAATAAATACATCAATAAAATTTGTTCTGTTTCATATGACAAGTTCATAACTTGTCAGACTTACTGATATTCAGGTTATTATATTCTATCTTTCTCTCTGCATGTATTAATTTGAAATGGTCTCTCAAGACAAGTGAAACATATGTTTTTATTTAACCTCTGTCATAGTGTCAGAACACAACTTGACACACATTTTGAGTGACTGCAAATGGACTTGACACAGTTAAATAGTTGTAATTAAATGTTATTAGATGGTCTTGCCTGATCAAGAAAGACAGATGAAAGCATGTCATCATTTATTCAAGTAATTCACATAGAAAGGATCTAACGTTATATTTGTTGTTTTGCTAAGGATTTTGATTAGTGCAACTTCTATTTGGTAATACTCGTGTGTTTAAAAAAAAAAAAAAAACGCTATTTGTTTCAAATACAAGCACTCAAAATTCGGAACGATGTAAAAAGTCAAAACAAGTGCACTGAAAGAAGTAACCCAACATTTGAACAGATCGTTATATTAGGATACACGAGCACATCAAATATTACATTTCAAATAATACAACGTTAGATGACAATAAAAAAATAATGTATACATACCTATGATCTGGCAGAAACGCTTGACTGGTTAGAACCGCTCTATCACCCTCTCTCTCAACATTGCACTGGTGAAATAGATTGGGCAGTTAGCTTGGTAGCACATTACATATGAAATGTATATTTATATACAGTTGATTATAAAAACGATTGATACATACCTGTTACTCATCGGAAAGAGCGGACTGAATTTTGGCGAACGCCTCATCAACCCGCGCAGCCGATTTGAAAATAAACCGCGGGGTGTGCATGTGCTACAGGTTCATAATGCGCATGAGCCAACAAAAAGGGCACGCATGAACGCAAAACTTACATCTTTGTATTAGTTCAACAAAAAAATGCATGTTTTTAATATCGAAGCACCATATTTGTTGGACAAACTAAGTATTATTTGTAAACATTTCAAATAAAAATATTTTAGTTCAGTTTACTTTGAAAAGTTTATTCAGAGAACTTTTCGTTTGTTGGCTTTTTTACAGAGTATGACCTAGTTGTACTCCATTAAGGTGGTTTATGAGGACATGCAATGTAATGTTTACAGTATAAAATACATTGCGCCTATGGAGAGGGAGAGTCCTATTAATCCATATATAGAAATATATGTGTGTTTAAAGGTGCAGTGTATAGAATTGAGTGGTTGATCTTGGTATTGCAGTCTAAATTCAAATTATTTTTGAGGATTTTTCATCCGATCCTACTGATGACGACTCGACACACACACACACAGGTTTCCAGATTGACAACACAAACAAGAACAAACGATCGAGCCTTACACTGTACGTTGCTCGTCTAATGTTCACATTTGTATTATTTGCTAATTAAAAACCACCTTGTGTATTTTTAGAACTCAAAATCAGCATCTCATTTCAGAGGCTGCTGAATACTAATACTGTTTTCCACCAAGGCAACCCTAAACTGGCAGTGGGCGGAGTTACACAGATCAAAACAAAGACAGACATTCTGACATGAAACCACATTTTCTAAGGAGAACAACTGACTTTAGCATTGTTTTTCACATAAGTATGCTCACTTAGCATGTTTCTTAAATATCTGCAAACATATTATGGGATTTGTATGTTTTAGAAGAGCACCTTTACCTATACTTAGTTATTCCAGGTAGTTGCATTGTTCTTTAAAGCTGTCATTAAAATAAGATGATATACTGAATGCATCATAAACTGCTCAGATTATTTTATTATCTGTGTGCTTGTGTGTGTGTGTGTGTGTGCGTGCGTGCGCGTGTGTGTGCGTGTGTGTGTGTGTGTGTGTGTGTGTGTGTGTGTGTGTGTGTGTGTG
>CAIGQV010018227.1:6260109-6287081 GCA_903798115.1 Danio jaintianensis
GTGTGTGTGTGTGTGTGTGTGTGTGTGTGTGTGTGTGTGTGTGTATTACTCATGTTGTGGGTACCAAATGTCCTCACAAGTATAGCACAGGGTTCATACGGTCATGGAAAACCTGGAAAAGTCATGAAATTGACATGGCATTTTCCAGGCCTGGAAAAGTTTTGGAAAATCAGAAAAACCCACAAAGTTTTGGAAAAGTCATGGAAAACGGATATCTGTATACTTGAATATAAGTTAGTTGTCTTTACTACTTTTCTGTCCTTGGCCAGTCACATACTCTCACATTATTAGTGCGGTGTAAGCATTATCTAAATCAATTTTACATAGATATAAAAATAAGCTGAAACTAAATAGATTGTAGTGTGTTTTACGATATGCTGTAATAAATTTTAACATGTATTGTTTTTTACCATGCATATGTAGACATTGCATGTAACATTAGGTCATGAAAATTTACTTGAAAGTTTTGGAAACATCATGGAAAAGTCATGGAATTTTAGTAGTAAAACTGTGTATCAACCCTGATAGCATTATAAGTACATTTTGACATTGTGTGGACATTTTTTGGTCCCTATGAAATGGAAGGACTCATAACTTACACAGAATGTAACACAGAACGTAATTTTGAAAATGTAAAAATGCTTCCTGTTAGGGGTTGGGTTTAGGGATAGGGTTGGGGAATCTATGGGATGTCCCCAAAAAGATACAGTAGCTGTACAAATGTGCGTATGTGGGACTCATAGTATTACAAAAGTCTAAATCGGGACTGCACAGTAGACATGAAGACCATTGGCTCTCATTTTGCAAATTTGTTACAAGTCCACAGTTTGTTTTTTACATTATTTAACTGTGATAATGGAGAGTGCCCCAGATGTAGGTACATAACTAAATATCATCTGCAGTTTCTGGGCAGGAGAACACGAATACAGATCACATAACAAAAATATCAACGCAATATCGTAATGAAATAAATGTATCAAAAATGTAATCAAAAATGTAAATTATAAGCCCCCAATTAATAGTGACACACCTGATGCATTTCTGACCAACATTTCAAATGCAGCTTGAACTGTGCTAAGGTAGGACTCTATCTAATGTTAACTGGTAAATTATTCCAGTTATTAACAACTCTTACAGAAAAAGCAGAACGATCAAAATCAGTAAGGCTGCGTGTCTACCAAAATGTTTTTTTTTCCTCAAGCTGAGCATTTGTTTTCTGTTGTTGTCAATGGTTGCACTGCATTTTTTGAGCGCCTGCAGCAACGCAAGTATTTTGTATTCTCCTGCCCAGGAACTGCAGATTATATTTAGCTATGTAGCGAATTCTGGGGTAGTTCTTTGACTGTCCATTGTCCCTGTTAAATAATGTAAAAAAAACAAAAAACATAACAAAACTGTGGATTTGTAATCAATTTGCAAAATGAGAGCCAATGGTCTTCATGTCTACTTTGCAGTCCCGATTTAGAATTTTGTAATTCTATGATCACAGAATCACACACACACACACACGTAGCCACTGTATATTTATGGGGACTTCCCATAGACGTAATGATTTTTTATTTTATTTTATTTAAGAGTATTTTTTGGCATTTTTGCCTTTATTTGACAGGACAGTAAGTTGACAGGAAGTGAAGTGGGAGAGAGAGGGGGGTAGGATTGGGAAAGGTCCACAAACTGGGATTTGAACTCGGGATGCTCGGAACGCTTCCGCACCATATGTCATATGACTAACCACTGGGCTATTGTGCTGACAATTTTTTTACCCCTATACCCAACCCTCAGAGGAGACAATCTGCATTTTTACATTTTCAAAATACTACATTCCGATTTATGGGCCATTTTCCTTATAGGGACCATAAAATGTCTCCACAAGGTCAAAATCTACTCAACACTGAGTGCTCGGAATTTTTTCAGCCGATGCAAGTTGAAAAAATGCATCGCCCATCAGTGTCACTTAAGCTAGCCGTCCAATCACAGTGGAGGAGGGGCGGTACAATACCACGCAACTGTCAATAAATAATTTGCTAAAGACTTTCAACTTGTAACAGGACAGCAGAGATACTCTGCATTACAGCAACCGACTGAAAAAATGCTGTGCTGCAAAAATGCTCACAGCTAAGAGTTTTTACTACAGCGCATCGGTGGACACATGTTGACCATTCTGGTCCCACTTTATATTATTTATTATTTTATTATATTTACTTTGTAATTATGCTTGATTAAATACATGCATGTAATTCATTTCTGTACTTACATTTATAATTACATTGTTGATCCATCCCTTACATTGTAAACCACCCTTAAACCTACCCAGACCACCAAACCTGTCACTAACCCTACCTGTATCCCATCTCAAGAGCACCTGAAGTGTTATGCAATTTACATTATCAACACATTAAGTACTTTGTATTTATATTTTGATGTTAGTACATATTAGTTAAGGACACTTAATATAAAGTGGAACCTGAATTCTTTACACAATCACCTCCATGGTTTTAAGCGAGAAGTACGTTAAGACTGGAATTACTGAACTCACTTTATGAAGTTCAGAATCAGCTCCTATTTTTTTGGCTTTTTATATAGCTATATTTTTTTACATTCACAAACAGCTTTATTACACATTACAAGGAACGTAACATCTGAAAAAGCAAAAATAGTGGCACTTTCAGTTCAAGCAAAGCCGCATTCCCTGTATGGAAATGTTATTACCTCAACCATAAAAAAACTTGCTTATCCAAATTAATCAGAATCAGAATCAGAATCAGAAAGAGCTTTATTGCCAGGTATGTTCACACATACGAGGAATTTGTTTTCGTGACAGAGCTTCTACAGTGCAACAGAATTACAGAGACAGGACAAAAAACAGATAATAAATATATTTAAAAAATGAAAGTTGTAGTGAATGCAAATATACAAATTGACAAGTGTATGTACAGGAATATTACTATATACAACAGCAGCTGTTATGTGCAAATTAGCATGTAAAATATGTTGTTAATTAAGTGTTTGTGTATAAAAAGTGTATAGCAGTAGTGATGTTTGTTCTGTAAGTTGTGCTGACTGCAATGTAAAGAAGCACTAAATCACTTTAGACACCACTGATGTAGAATTGCTTTTGTTTTTCTCCCAGTTTTATATGGCCCAGCAAACCTTCAGTCTACAAATTCATCTCTATATTCCGCAACAGTGGAGAATTAATGGTTTGTTTAGTTGCGGAAAGACAAGCAACCAGTCATGATTGATTGTTGGTTTTGTGTGTTTTTTGTGAATGCTTGATGGTGACATTGTCATAGAAAACAATTAATTTTGTGACTCATCAGTATGGAGAAGCTCGGGGAATAAGTGTTTGTGACTTCTCTAGTTTTCAGACTCCAGGGTCAAAATAAGCGAGGGTTATAAATGAGATTTATATTTTGCTGGACTGGGTGTAATTACTTCTGTCTGCAAAATGCGCTATCTCTAATTATACCTTTAATTGGGTTAATTTAGCTGGAGGAAATGACTTTTTTCATGCCGAGCCAGTTGGCGCCGTGTTAGTGAATGCTCATTAAATGCACAGAAAAACAAGAAAGGTTATTTGTTCATTTAGGGTTGCTTTTATCTAAAATTAGATTTCGGTTGAAGGCCTCAAAGCATCCGTTGCCGAAAATGTGTGATAAATAAAGGGAGGCCTTTTTCTCAGCACTGGATTGTACAAATGGGAAAATGTATCAACTCTTCTCTCTAATGGACATTAGGTGTGCACATTAAAAGATTTTGGTCATATTCATTCATTCGTTCGTTCGTTCAGTCAGTCAGTCATTCATTCAGTCATTCTTTTATTCATTCGTTTGTTCATTCATTCGTTTATTCATCTATTGATTCATACTTAAGCAAGGATGGATTAAATTTGTTTAGAAAGAGTGACAGTAGGTGGCACGGTGACTCAGTGGTTAGCACTGTCGCCTCACACCAAGAAGGTTGCTGGTTCAAGTTCCGGTTGGACCAGTTGGCATTTCTGTGTGGAGTTTGCATGTTCTCCCCATGTTGGCGTGAGTTTCCTCTGGGTACTCTGGTAATCCCCAACAGTTCAAAGACATGTGCTGTTGGTGAATTGGATGAACTAAATTGGTCATAGTGTGTGAATGTGAGAGTGTATGGGTGTTTCCCAGTGCTGGGTTGCGCCTGGAAGGGCATCTGCTGCGTAAAACATATGCTGGATAAGTTGGCGGTTCATTCCGCTGTGGCCACCCCTGATAAATAAGGGACTAAACTGAAGGAAAATGAATAAATGAAAAGTGACAGTAATAAGATTTTCTGACAGAATTTTTTGATAACTTTTTGAAGAATTATGGTTTCAACAAAAATTATTAAAGATAAAAGTAACAAAAACAGTTACAAAGTAAGTTTCTTGATTAAATGTGTATAACAGAATGAAGAATTATTATTATTTTTTAGGAAAGAAAATAAAAAGAAAACATCTGTATCCTTAAGCATGTTTTGTGAATATAAAAACTAAATATTCTCCATGGTTTACACTTTTATTAGGAATAAATTTGCACTACTTTTCTGGTTATTTGGTTGTTATATTATATTATATTATATTATATTATATTATATTATATTATATTATATTATATTATATTATATTATTCATTCATTCATTCATTTTCTTTTCGGCTTAGTCCCTTTATTAATCTGGGGTCACCACAGCGGGATGAACCGCCAACTTATCCAGCATATGTTTTACGCAGCGGATGCCCTTCCAGCTGCAACCCATCACTGGGAAACATTCATACACACTCATTCACACACATACACTACGGACAATTTTAGCTTACCCAATTCACCTATACCGCATGTCTTTGGACTTGTGGGGGAAACCGGAGCACCCGAGGAAACCCACGCGAACACGGGGAGAACATGCAAACTCCACACAGAAATGCCAACTGACCCAGCCGAGGCTCGAACCAGCGACCTTCTTGCTGTGAGGCGAACGTGCTACCCACTGCGCCATCGCGTCGCCTATATTATATTATATTATATTATATTATATTATATTATTCATTCATTCATTCATTTTCTTTTCGGCTTAGTCCCTTCACCAATCTAGGGTCGCCACAGCGGAATGAACCGCCAACCTATCCAGTACATGTTTTTACGCAGCAGATGCCCTTCCAGCCGCAACACACCACCGGGAAACATCCATACACGCTCATTAACACACATACACCATGGCCAATTCAGCTTAATATAATATAGTATAATATAATTCAAAAATAATAGATATAAAGATATTTTAAAGAAAATTAGAAACCTGTAACCACTAACTTTCATAGTAGGACAAACAAATACTATGGGAGTCGTAATGGTTACCGATTTCCAGCTTTCTTTAAAATATCTTAACAGAAGAAAGAAACGCGTAAAGTTTTGAAATGAGTAAAAGAATGAGTAAATGATTACTTTTCATTTTGGGTGAGCTATCCCTTTAAATATACTGCCAGGTGTGTTCATACTTTTTGTGTGTATTTATTTCCATGTCAGCCCCGAGCGCTGTGTCTCATCTGAAAGCAGAGGCTGTGGACTCCACATCAGTCCGTCTGTCCTGGAGATCCCCGATCCAACCCAACGGACTGATCACTCACTATCGCATTCTGGTGCTGTACTATGGTACACTTGTACAGGACATCACCCTGAGAGGACAGGTGACACACAATAAACTATATGTATTTCCTAAGTATTGCATCCTTCTCATGGGCCATACAGTTTATTTATTTGTTTATTTTTTACTTTTCAGAATGAGTTACATCTCCTTTTTGTGCCTGTAAAAAGAAATCTGCTTAATAATTCTGCAGATCAGAATAGGACTGCACAGTATATCGTTTCAGCATTGATATCGCAAAATGCACATAAGCAATAGTGACATCACAGGATATTATAACCAGTTTTATAAATGACCAGGAGCCTCAATTGAAAACATTCATGATTTGAGTCATTGCGACGTTCAACCATTTCATGTATGTGTGATTTTATGGCCTAGGACTGTGTGTGAGCACGCCAACCTGATTTCACCAAGTAGGAAATGTTCCTGGATTTACATCTATGTTGATCCTGGAACAACATTCCAGTCGGCCAATCAGAATTAAGGGATATGTTTACCGTTTATGTTAAGTTTAGGCTTACGGTTAGGTTTATGCACTTCTACATGATTGTTATTATTATTGTTATTATTACTGTCATTTACAGTTATGATTGGATTTAGGAGTAGGGAATAGGTATGGATAAAATTTTTGAACAAAAATAATGTTCCAGGATCAACACAGATGTTAATCAAGGATCGCATCGTACTTGGCAAAATAATGATGTGCGTGTGAGCATTTCAAGTCAGTTTAAAGTATTCAGGCATAGGAAATTACATTTGTAACTTTAAGAGAGATTAATTGTATTTGTGTTTATATATTCGATGAAGACTCTACAGTGTTATTTTACATTTGATTATTAGATTTGTCTGAAAAGCCAGAAAATCATAAATCACTCTGTATTTTATTTGTGTAATATCATTGCCCTACTGTATTTATCAGTGTTTGTGATTGGTTTATTATATTTAATGCAGATGCACTCCCTTACAAAATCATCCTAATGTTTCTAAAATTATGAATTATTTCCAAATAGACCTATTTATTTCATCTGGTGAAATTATACTCAATATCGCAATATATATAGTAGTATATAGTATATATAGTAAACTAAATATCGCAAGGTTTTTTTTTCCCCAATATCGTGTTGCCCTAGATGAGAATCTTTTTCACTTCCAGTCCTCGTTAAAAATGATACATCATTATTAATGATTAAATACAAAAAAAAGGATAGTAGTTATTAAGGTTTGTGTTGTTTACAATTATTACAGTGTATGTGCTTAAGAAAAGATCTGGGGTCTCATTTATAAACGTGGCGCATGCACAAAACAGGGACGGAAATGTGCGTACACCACTTCCAACGTAAAAGTTGTGATCTATAAAAAAACTAACTTGATGGGAGAATTTGCACAGCTGTAAGTAAACATATTTAACTTAATTATTGACTTAATTGAACCACTTTAAATCACCATATGACCCGTAATTATTAATGGACTCTTTTCACAAGACAGTTAATGGTTAATCAGATCTTAAATCCTTGGAAGTTTTTAATATTTCAGGAGTTCACACTTAGATAATGCTCGCAGAGAGTACCGACTGGCTTAATTAGAACTTGAACCATTGGCCCTCCCGCTGTGAGGCAGCAGCGCCAGCCACTGAGCCGATCCTAGAATTGAGGAGGAGGGAGAAGGGAAGGATACAGGGGGGGTTTCCAAAACGAAGATAGGGAATAAAGTTTAGGCAGGATATTTATAGTAATTTTGGAATGATCCGATAGGCTAGCTAATGATTAGCAATAAGGACCAGCTGTAGTTGATCATATCACGTGCTCCTCTCGAAATTAGTTTGTGAAACTTCACTTAGATTTTGTTTTTAATCATATGAACATTTATATGTATTTATGTATGTATTATATCATCTTTGCATCAAATTACAAAAAAACGAATTACCGCTTATGCTAGGTGTTTGTAATGCAGAGTGTATGGGGCAATTTTTTTCATTTTTTACAGTCTTGATAACACCATCGAGGAGTTTTTCTTTTATTATTTTAGCAAATAGGATTGTAAAAAAAATTATTTGTTGTACTCTCTCGTTCACTGCGCTCTAAGTTTACCAACTATGACGACTTCCACTGCTGAGAAACCCGGAAATGTGAAAAGGGTCCATAAATAAATTAAAATGTATTCTGGTGAACGTTCACTTTTAGAAAGGTTTCTATGCAAATATTATAAATCAGACCCCTGGTCGGATTATTGGCGTGCATACTATTCATGTGAATGTTATTGTGTTACAGAATCTCATTTCTCCACTTCGTCGCAATGCAAGGTCTCTTGACTTCACCACAGCATCTGTGTTTACTCTCACATCACATGAAACATTTTCCACTCTGGGTCGTGATTTTACCAACACTGATACAGAAGCGCTGTCAGCCCTTCCTCTGACTCCGAGCACCCCACACACTCCTCCACCGTGGGTCACAGTGACCCAAGACAGAACCGACGCATCCGTTCAGACTGAGACTGATGCTGCAACTGAAGACCTGAGGGCTGAACATCCACCTGTCACTCCAGGCACTGACCAATCATCAGCTGTGAACTTAAGCCCCTCCCACCCACATCGTGTCACCAGGTCGACTGGCTCAGGCTCCACCCAGCAGGAGACCAACCCTCCAATCAGTGCAGCCACCACCATCGGCATAGAGAGTAAAATAACTGTATTCACTTACAGTTGAAGTCAGAATTATTAGCCCTCCTGAATTATGTATTATTTTTTCCCCAATTTCTGTTAAATGGAAAGAAGATTTTTTTCAACACATTTCTAAACATAATAGTTTTAATAACTCATTTCAAATAACTGATTTCTTTTATCTTTGCCATGATGACAGCACATAATATTTTACTAGATATTTTTCAAGATTCTAGTATTCAGCTTAAAGTGACATTTAGGTTTAACTAGGTTAATTAGGCAAGTTAGGTTAATTAGGCAAGTCATTGTATAACAGTGGTTTGTTCTGTAGACAATCGAGAAAAAAAATATTGCTTAAGGGGGCTAATAATATTGACCTTAAAATTGTTTTTAAAAAATGTTTTAAAAAATAAGACTTTCTCCAGAAGAAAAAATATTATAGGAAATACTGCTTAAAATCCCTTGCTATGTTAAACATCATTTGGGAAATATTTAATAAATTCACAGGAGGGCGAATAATTTTGACTTCAACTGTTCAATTTTAAGGTTTTGTGGTTTGTATAAAAATATCACTGTCAAAAGGACAATCATAATAAGTAACAGGGTTAGAAATGAATGGGGGCTTTTAGCAATTTGACCCACAAATCCAAGATAAGGAGGCAAAATACTAATTCTTTCAGTCCTTGCTGAAGTCTTTGACCTACTGTCAATAGTTTGTTACTTTATTTGTTATGTTGTTGTAATATATTTTCTTAATGAACTAAACAATACAAAAAAATCTAATATAAAATATATAAAAATAAATAAATACAATTAAAGACAAAATTTTTAGCCTTTCTGTGAAATTGATTGTATTTGATTGTCATTCTTTTTCAAAAAAATTCCCAAATGCTGTTTAACAGATATTTTTTCAACACATTTTTAACATAATAGTTTTAATAACTAATTTCTTAATTTCTTTCCCATGATGACAGTAAATAATATTTTACTAGTTATTTTGCAAGATACTAGTATTCAGCTTAAAGTGACATTTAAAGGCTTAACTAGGCAAGATTTATTAGGCAAGTCATTGTAAAACAGTGGTTTGTTCTGTGCCCAACTGAAAGAATATATATATATATCTTATTGGACGCTAATAACATTTACCTTACAAAATATTTGTAAAAATAAAAAATAAAAACTGCTTTTATTCAAGACTGTTTTAGTTTTTTAGTTTTAGTTTAAAAATAAGACTAATAAAATTTAATACAACAGGAAATGCTGGAAAAAATGCCTTCCTCTGTTAAACATCACTTGGGAAATATATAAATATAATAAAATTCACTGGAGGTCTAATAGTTTTGTTTTCAACTGTAAATAAGTAAATACATATATCAAAACATACATTTAGTTTAATTAAATGTAAATAATGATAATAATTCATTATTTTTGCCCCAAATCAAAGTTTGTAATGTTATTGAGCTAGTTAAAGTTTAATAAAGTCTTTACTAGTTAGTTTTAGTTAAAATCCTAGAGAGAATCAATATGAAAATTAGAAAATGTTGCCAGTCATTGTTGCTCTTTATCTGTGTTCTGATTCTGTGTGCTGTATTTTGATTGACAGTCCTACCGGCCACTGAGGTGTCAGCAGACCTGTCATCTGATCAATTCACGCATGTGGTTCAAAGATTGAGTCCTTTCACTGAATACAAATTTAGTGTGTCAGCCAAAAACATCATTGGGGAAGGACCTTCAACCAAAGTTACAGTGAAAACAAACGAACAGGGTAAAACATCTTCAGTCCTCTGAGCAGAAGTAAAGCAGTTATGCATTAAATAACCGCAGTGTTTCCCCATAGTACCCAGCTCTGTTCAGAATGTGTCCTATCAGAACCTGACGTCTACATCCATCCGTGTTTCCTGGGAGCCGCCGCTAAACCCTAACGGCAAGATAACTCATTATGCTGTGTATGCACAAAATCTGCTTACAAACCAGGAGTTACGACAGATGACGGACACCACCACTGCTGTGCTCACAGGTAAAACCAAAGTCTCTGTATTCTATAGTCTTTGGTAAAACACACACTTTTTAAACATAAACACACAGTGTTCAATAGTTTGGAGTTAGATCTGATCACAAGTGCAGCTGTTATTAATGCTAAGAAGAGTTACATAAGCTCCAAATTTGCACTTTGAAAAATGTTCAGCTTTGCATCGAAGGAAATTTTTAATTAAATGAAATTTTGATAACAGTTTAATTTAAGTACCAATTTTCAGTATTAATAGTGGCTTATTATCTGCTTATTATTAAGATATTGGCTGTTTATTTGTACATATTCTGCATGATCTTATTCTACATTCCTATTCTCACCTAATACTTAAACCTACTGTAACCACTACCTTAATAACTTCATAAGCAGCAAATTAGGCATTTATTGAACTAAAGTTATAGTTGATTGTTTGATAATATCAAGAATTGTACCTTAAAGTGTGATTGAACATTTTCATTTAAAGTGTTCATTTTTCACATTGCATTCCTTTAACATGAATAAATTACATTTTAACATATTCTCAATAAAAAAAGTTCAGTGCTTTACATTTTTTACAGTGTTTTGATTAATAAATTTCACATTGGTGAACATATGAGACTTAATGACATTCAGTTTTGTATTGATACTGCACTATTTTATGGCACTTTAGCCTACTATTATTAATAATTTGGCAGTTTTAAGCATAGTTTTAAACCAAATAACATTTTAAATTCACATATTCACATGAAAAAATATTTTAAAGTGTATAATATTACATTTTTGACAGTATTTTGTTTAATTAATGCATCCTCCATGAGCATTTGAGACAGCTATTCATATTTATCTTTATTTCTATAGTGCTTTTTACAGGTGTCAAAGCAGCTTAAAACAGAAAAGTGTACAGAAAGTGTTCAAACATACAGTGATGTCAAACAGAATTGACTTCATGCGTCCACTAAACAAATGTTATTTAACTAACAATATGCAGTACTGTGCAAAAGTCTTAGGCCAGCACCAGCTTTGGGAGCCTAAGCCTTCTGCATCTATCTATCTAAAAGGTATGGAGCAAGTGCAGGGTCATTACTTTTGGGTGAACTACACCTTTAATATACGAACAGAAAATATGGGAAATATGTACACAATATTCAGAACAAAATTACTTTTGGAATCAAAAGACTAGCATCAAAGTGTGTGTTTAACGTGACCTCTTTAGCACCAAGCAACAGCTTGAACTCTTTTGTTGAGTCTTTTATTAAATTATCTGCTATTTAATATAAAGCATATTTCAGCATTTCTCAGTTCTTCCTTAGATTTAGCATGTTCTATCTTTCTCTTTCTCTCCAGGTGAATTGCATACTGCCTATAATATTGCCTATACTTACTGTATATAATATTCAGGTCTGGACGAATATGATTTAATTACATTAGCAGAGTGTTTGGGATCATTATCATGCTGCAAAATAAAATTATTACAAATTAGGTGCTTTCTAGTAGGAATTGCATGACAAATTAAAACCTGTCTGTACTTTTCAGCATTCGCGATCCCATCAATTCAGCCAACATTGACAACAGCTCTGGCAGAAATGCAGATAAAACCAAGACAGAAACTCCAGTATTTTTCATTAATTCTTCCATCTTTTTCTAACTCTTTCTTTCATATGTCCTAAACAATTAGACCCAAAAAATCCAACTAGAACCTGTATTTTCTGGTTGTATTTTAGAGAAGCAATATATAATGTAATTATACCCTCACTGCAACAACAAATGTAACTGGGGGCCTAAGACTTTTGCACAGTATTGTATATGAAAATATTTATATGTAATGCCATGACATTTATGTCACCGTTTAACATTATTTATGATCATCATATCCACAGGTCTGGACAAGTACAGCAGTTATAAGGTGCGAGTGGCGGCGTCCACCGCTGTGGGGGAAAGTCCTCTAACCAATGAAGACTACATCTATGTTGTGACACTAGAGGATGGTATTGAGCTGATTATTTCTCCTACACGTACTTAAGTGCCCTTAAACACTCCTGCGATGGCTCAGCATGTCTCCATCTGTCTTTCAGTGCCGGATTCGCCCCCGCGGGGTCTGACCATAGTGAAAACCACCTCCTACACCGTCACGCTCTTCTGGTCTCCACCCGAGAAACCCAACGGCATCATCCGCCTGTATGAGATCTCCTACACCAACGGCACATACAGCAACACAGTCAACAGCACATCGGCCAGTGCAACGCTCCGATATCTGAAGCCACACACACACTACAATGTGACTGTCCGTGCATTTACACTACTCGGACACGGAGAGCAGATTTCTGAAACACTACAGATGCTGTCAGGAGAGGATGGTGAGTCATTGTGTGTGTGTGTGTGTGTGTGTGTGTGTGTGTGTGTGTGTGTGTGTATGTTTAATTGAAAAACTAGAAGACACATTAAACTTTAATCCAATCTCATCCTGAAATCCCTTTCAGAAGGTTCCTTTTATTAAGAGGCTTTCACACATATAGTAATCAAATCTTAATATGAGCTGAAATCAATCAAAAAAAAAAAAAAATCTGAATTTGTTTGATCTTTTGGCATATAAGAAGCCAAACACACTGTAGGTTTCTCAATTAAAAAGTCTAAAAATAGCTTATATTAAAGCCAGTCTGCCATATATATATGTTTCTTTATTTAACCAGGTAAAAAACCCACTGAGATCAAGATCTCATTTACAAGGATGACCTGACCAAGAGGTCTGCAGCACACGACTTAAGAAAAATAAATAAATAAATAAATAAAAATAGTATAAAAATACAGTTTGGTTATTCAGCCATACCGCATTACAATATGTTAAAAACACATACATTGAGAAATGGACTGTTGTTGTTTGTTATAAAGGATAGAGAGAAATGATTTAATTGGTATGAGCTCAGACATTTTGAGTTCAGACTGAAGAGTATTCCAGGATGAGGGGGCGGCATGACTAAAAGCTTGCTTCCCTATTTCAGTTCAAACCCGGGGTACAGACAAAGGATGAATTTCACTTATAAGTAGGGCATAGTGGCTTTTTGACCTGTCAAGAAGGGAACATAGGTATAAAGGCGCCAGACCAAGTAATAACTGACCAGAGACAAGTGCAGGTCTATGCTGAAACTAAATAACGATACAATAACAATAAAAAAAGAATTTTACAACAATTTTTAGCAAAAAAAACAAGAATAGTATAGGAACTCAAAATAACTTAATACACTTTGAAATAAAAATAAATAATAATAATAATACAGCAATAACATATTTGTCACATCTACTTCAATGTCCATCAGTTAAACAAAGAGCCACCATCTACATTCTCCAAAAAACCATAGAATACTTTCCAAATAGACCAAAATAGGTGATCTTTTCTAAGGTAAGGCAAGAGGTCATCCCCTTTATCCACTGAGATACACCAGGACTGTCCTATTTTTTCCAAGAACACACAATTACATGTTAAGCTTCCAGCAAACACAAAATGAACAGCAATCTTTCATGTTTGGTCATATTAAAGTTCAATTGACAAAAGTGCAATATACACAAGCTGGGATCAAGAGGAATTCATTCATTCATTTATTTTCCTTTAGCTTAGTCCCTTATTTATCAGGGGTCGCCACAGCGGAATGAACCACCAACTATTCCAGCATATTTTTTGCGCAGCGGATGCCCTTCCAGCCGCAACCCAGAATTGGGAAAAAATCCTATAAAGATGCTGTAAAAACACTGATACTTTACATACATCTTTTTTCTAGTCCATGCATTGTTAGAGATTCCATTCACTTTATTTCTAATGACATTTCAGACCACAACAGTAAGAACTTTTACCTTAATGACATCACCTATTTACTATATAACTGCAGGTTAACTATTCTTATGTACACTCACCGGCCACTTTATTATGTACACCTTTCTAGTACCGGGTTGGACCCTCTTTTGCCTTCAGAACTGCCTTAATCCTTCGTGGCATAGATTCAACAAGGTACTGGAAATATTCCTCAGAGATTTTGGTCCATATTGACATGATAGATGTGGCGTTGACACAATGCTCAGTTGGTACTAATGGGCCCAAAGTGTGCAAAAAAAATATCCCCCACACCATTACACCACTACCACCAGCCTGAACCGTTGATACAAGGCAGGATGGATCCATGCTTTCTATGTTGTTGAAGCCAAATTCTGACCCTTCCATCCAAATGTCACAGCACAAATTGAGACTCATCAGACCAGGCAACGTTTTTCCAATCTTCTATTGTCCAATTTTGGTGAGCCTGTGCGAACTGTAGCCTCAGTTTCCTGTTCTTAGCTGACAGGAGTGGCACCCGGTGTGGTCTTCTGCTGCTGTAGCCCATCCACCTCAAGGTTGGATTTGTTGTGCGTTCAGAGATGCTCTTCTGCATACCTCGGTTGTAACGAGTGGTTATTTGAGTTACTGTTGCCTTTATATAAACTCGAACCAGTCTGGCCATTCTCCTCTGACCTCTAGCATCAACAAGGCATTTGCGCCCACAGAACTGCCGCTCACTGGATATTTTCTCTTTTTCGGACCATTCTCCCTAGAGATGGTTGTGCGTGAAAATCCCAGTAGATCAGCAGTTTCTGAAATGCTCAGAGCAGCCCGTCTGGCACCAACAACCATGCCACGTTCAAAGTCACTTAAATCACCTTTCTTCCCCATTCTGATGCTCGGTTTGAACTGCAGCAGATCGTCTTGACCATGTCTACATGCCTAAATGCATTGAGTTGCTGCCATGTGATTGGCTGATTAGAATTTTTGCGTTAACGAGCAGTTGGACAGGTGTACCTAATAAAGTGGCCGGTGAGTGTATAATAACCTTAACTGTTAAAAGCTATTAGTAACTAGTTAATTAGTTAAAGTTATTAGTAACTAATAAAGTTATGGTAACTAATAACCTTGATTTTGATTGTAATACAATAATGTGCACCTTTTGTAATTATTATAATTAATGTGAAAAGCTCTATACAAATAAACTTGAATTAAATTGAATATATTTTATGTCATAGTTTCTCCCAACATGCTGTTTAATTGCTTATTTCAGTGCCTGGCAGTCCGCCTTATGATCTGTCCTATGAGAGCATCGGCTCCAGTTCAGTGAACGTGTCCTGGTCTCCTCCGCTTCTCGCAAACGGTGTCATCCTCTTCTATAATGTGGAATACTGGAATGCCACACACAGCCTGAACCAAACCACACACACGCCGCACATCGTCCTGTCCAACCTGCGAAAATATGCACACTACCGCATCAGCGTGCAGGCGGCCACACAGGTGGGCATGGGCAACCACACCAGTGAGATCCTCAACATCACCACACTGGAGGACGGTGAGTGTCTGCTTTAGTAAACCGGCTTTAAGATGTTTAATGTTCTTCTTTATCAAGGTGAACTCATCAGGATCAGGCTGCGCCACATAAACATTTCTCTTTTACAGCATTTTTGGTGGAAATGGGCTTGTGTGATTTACCTTTAACTATTTTTATTTATTCCACAGGACGTGTTATGAATAAATTGTGATATTTCAAACATGTTAAATCTTCTTACAGGCTAAATGAGTATGAGTACGTTTCTTTGTCTTTGGTTGGACGCTCTTTCCATTATCAGCTGTCAGAATGGACAGATCCTGCACATTGCCTTTCAGTTGTTAGAGTAAAGTCTTTTCCCACAGTTTTGGGTGTATAATAGCTGTTTTTCCCAAACAACAGTACCCAGTTCTCCTCCAAAATTCCTAATCGCCAGGAAATTGTCAGATACTGAGGTAGAGTTGTCTTGGGAGGCCCCGGAGGAGGCCAACTCTGAGATTTTATACTACATAGTGAGAGTGTGGTGAGTAAAGATGATTTAAAATCTTTTTTTTTTTTTTTTTTTGTAAAATCAGACTGTACTTGAAATGTACTTAAATGTGTTTGTGTTTATTAGGAATCTGAGCTCTGAGTTTGTGGCCAATGTGACGGAAACATCAGTAGTTGTGAGTGTGGATGGACCGGGTCAGTATAACGCCTCTGTGAGCAGCTGGACTCGACTCGGAGATGGAGGATTGCTGATTTACATCACATTCAGTACTGTAGAATCAGGTGAACGCACATTCTGCTCTAAATCACATTACATGAAAATATACAGAATGTTGGTTGTTCAAATTATTCCCATTCACATGGATTTGGGAAAACAGCTAAAAACACTGTATTACATATGCCAGCCCAGTACAGTACGTGTTGTAAAGTCACAGTTTGTAAAGAAGTACTATGCACATGTCATTTTTAAGCAACTTTTAACATTGATTATAATAAGAAATTGTCTTTGAGCACAAATTAACATATTACAATGATTTCTGAAGGATCATTTGACAGAACTGGAATAATAATACTGAAAGTTGAGCTTTGCATCAGGATATAGTTGAATAGAAAAATGTGATGTTAAGTTATGATCAAATAAATCCAGCAAAAAGACTTAATATTAGACTAAATTTTCCCTGGGCGCCACAGCAATGACGGCTGTGTGTTCACTGTG
Organism: Danio jaintianensis; assembly: GCA_903798115.1. NCBI lineage: Eukaryota > Metazoa > Chordata > Actinopteri > Cypriniformes > Danionidae > Danio > Danio jaintianensis. Next base: position 6,276,955 of record CAIGQV010018227.1, read on the forward strand.
TGTGTGTGTCTGTGCACGCTTGGATGGGTTAAATGCAGAGCACATATTCCACCTATGGGTCACCATACTTAGCCACATGTCACAACTTTCACTTTCATAATAAATTTATAATCTTACCAACCCCAAAACCTTTGAACTGTATATTTAACGTATTTCAAGACATTTCAGTTAAGCCACTTGTAAAGTTTAGTGTCAAGTTGTTATACTGCTCTTTGAAGACAGTGAGGCAGCTGATGAAGCAGCATTGCCCTCATAGTCTGGACAGTGACAGTTTTTTTTCTGTGTTTCAGCCCCATCTGACCCTCCACAGGATGTATTATACACACTCCTTACCACCAGTACAGTGCGTCTCAGCTGGAGACCCCCAAACGAACCCAACGGCATCATTCAGTACTACACCATCTACTACACAGACAATTATACAGAGTACATAGAGGTATACATAGACACACAGATCAGTCTGTTGTTTCCCTTTTTTTCCCTTGTTGACAAGCAGTGTAGTCTGATCACAGTATAGGCTAGATGTGAGTTAATGAAGACGTTATATACTTTTGTTGTTCTGATGTCCTTGCAAGTTACAGTACATTTGCAGAAAATACCAAAAAAAAAGCATTGGCTTTATCCAATGTTCATATTTTTGTGCTAGAAATGTATTCAAATGAGCAAATATTGAAGTAAATAAATATAATTGGCCAACTTAAAGATGCAATTTTTGAAAACTTAATGCTAATAAAGTAATACTAAAAAATATTTGCACTTGGTAATCAATCAACTCTTTTTACTTTTGTTTAGTTTTATTTTTACCGTATTTCTATACGTTCTTCCCTAAAATACATGAATATTGTAATTACCTATAATATGCCATTTTTATAGGATATTAATCTCTACGTGTATAAACAATTAACGCTTAAAAGACAATATATATGTTTCCATTTAAAGTTGCCAATTTAACTTTTACGAAAAATGAAATATTGTTTGCATAATTTGTGACCAAATTAAATTTATTTCATACTCTGTATCATAGCAACAAACTTAAAAAAACGCTCACAGCTTTTTTAGAACAGTGCTTGTGTTTCTACAGTGCAAAAACACTTCAGTGGACTTCACCCTTACTCTGCTTCATACTACCATGATAATAAATATTGAATACTTTAGCTCACTTATGAGCATGATTTATGCAGGAGTCCCATAGGATGTGTAATGAAGACCACAACTCCCATGATTCCACACACAGTCATGACGTCACCAAAATATGCCTTTGTTTGTTGTGAATAAGGATGTAACATATTACACTGGACAACAGAGTTGAGGATCCACACGCAGTTTGTTAAACAGATTAGTCAGGCAGGCAACGGTCAAACAGGAACAAACTGATACATGAGGGTTATCCAAAATCGTAGTCGTGGTCACAGCGAAAGGTACAAACAGCATAAACAATAACAAAAACAGGGATCAAAAACCATGGAAGAACAAGGCAAGGAAAACGTGTAGAAATGTTACAGGAAACAAATACAACAAAACTCAGCAATGTGTGTGTGTGTGCGTGCGTGCGTGCGCGCGTGCGTGCGTGCGTGTATGTGAGAGGTGAATATATAGTCCATGTAATCAGTCTATGATTCGTTATCAGCTGTGTGTGTGTGCAATCAGGGAGAGAACTGGATCTGGTGTGTGTGTGAGGTGCATGATGGGATTTGAAGTCCAGTTCCGTGACAGATTTTCCAGCGATCTGCAACTGCTATATCGCTGGGTAGGGTTGCACCAGCTGATCGTAAGTTCTTTCTTAAACTGGAACGTAAAGTCCACACTAGGGGCTTAGTAACTACTAGCTAGTTTGTAACTAAATTTGTTCTCACTTCGGTTGCACCACATGTTCTTAAGGCAAACCGTAGTTAGTAGGTCATAAGCTCTCCGTAAAGTCATGCATGGTCACATTGACTGACGTAATATCCAAAACAAAGCATTTAAATCGTTGAACTGCTTTAAAATTCTGCAACTAATGCATCTATATATAACTGTCCTATGAAAATAAAATTATAAATCACATTTTTATAGCACATTAAATTACAGTCAGTCACTAATAACAGATGATGCACACACCTGCATCGCAAGCTGTGAATGCATGCGAAATACACATGAAGTTATCAAAATATTAAACTTAATTTTTTTTTATATCCTACATATGAAAGAGAAAAGAGCAGGGAGGAGAACTCAGTCATGAAGAAATTCTCGTTTTAACCGATGGATACAATTAACACAAAACACTCCTTGAAAGAAAATTAAACTCTTCTTTTACAAACCAAAAGAAATGCGAGATTTGGGAGGAAAATGAGACTTGAGTAGAGGGAGATCTTTCTTCATTATTATTGTGAGCTCCTCGATATAAACTAATCTCGCTGTCGTCTCTTTTCTACCAATATACATGGGGGGAGGCTGCCGTAAATATTTAGTTGGAACGTAGCATTACCAAAAATTATTTGTTAGGCTAAGACAATATTTGGCAGAGAAACAATTATTTGAACATCCACAGTCTGAGGGTTAAAAAAAAATCTCAATATTGAGAAAATGGCCATTTTTTGAAAAGTTGTCTAAATGAAGTGTTTAGCGATGAATATTGCTAATCAAATATTAGTTCTGATAGATTTACAGTAGTAATTGTACAAAATATGTTCTTTACTTCTAATTTTGACCCATACAATGTATTTTTGGCTATTGTGAGCTATTGTGTGTAATATGTGAATGTAAAGATAAGTAATGCATTGCTGATTCAGACATACAGGGGATGAGCAGGCTGTCTCTCTGTCTCTGTAGAGGGTTCCTGGTTCAGAGCACCAGCTGCTGTTGTCTGATCTGCAGGCAGGACAGGACTACAGTGCATGGATGAGTTCCAGCACTTCTGTTGGTGATGGGGGATTGTTCAGTCCCTCTCTAAACTTCACCACCTTAGAGGACGGTCAGTCTCCTCACACACTCAGGGGAGAAGCGCAGCTCTGCACCACTTTTCCAACTGATTACACCTCCAAAAAAAAATCACACTGAAACTCTGAGCACACCATCAGCATATCTTGTGAAAGGAGACAACTTCCTCCAAGCTGCAAACTGGGATTGTCGAGTCCTCCCTGTGAGACTGAGCGCATCTGATCTCAAAGCCTTTCATTTGTCAGTCTTTAGACTATCCCAGCTTGCGTTTCCTCTCACAGGATTTGCTGAAAAATAGAAAATAGTGCATTGCTGTTAGTGTTTTTCTCCAATGCCTAGTTTAGGAGCACATTATGTAACATATATATTATTATTATATATGTTATATATTTGTCTTTGAGAATATGTCAATGTGACTTAAGAAACCTCTAGAAAAAAAATCCTGCTTTACTTCTGTTTTAGGAAAAAGAGTCACATGGGATTCAAAAGAGATCTCAACAATTACTCAAACTGTGCTCAAATGTACCAAAATCTATAGATAAGAGACCTCACAACGAACTCTCACACATTAACAAAGCAAACACAGTGTAAACAAAGCAAAAACAACAGTATTTTAGGGTCTGTTTTATGTCCTCCAAGGAACTACTGTTGGAGAAACATGTGAGTTGATACAAGAAACTTCACATAACATCTCCTGACCTATAAAAGATCAACATTGAGCACTAAATTGTTCTCATGGGATGTTTAGCAAGTGAATATAGTGGAGATCAAAAGTATAAAGCTTTGTCGCTTTCAAATCTTTCAGAAATTAATCTTAATCTTCATCATTCGAAATTTGAAGGAATTTTAGTGCATGTCATGATTTTGTCTAGTATGATGCGATCCTGGATTAACATCTATGTTGATCCTGGAACATCATTTTTGTTGTAAAATGTAATCCATACCTATTCCCTACTCCTAAACCCAACCATAACTGTAAATTATTCCCAAAATCAGAGGGAAATAACAGTTGGATAACAATCATGTAGAAGTGCATAAACCTAACCGTAAGTCTAAACTTAACATAAACTGTAAACATATCATTTAATTCTGATTGGCTGATTGGAATGTTGTTCCAGTATCAACACAGATGTTAATCCAGGAACATGTCCTACTTGGTGAAATCAGGTTGGCGAATTTTAGTTGAATGTGTCATGCTAGTGTTTTACAAAAGGCACTTCAGCAACAACAAAAAAAACTTTACTTTGTGTAAAACACAATGATTAAAATTAGAGAACAGCAGTGATCGAATACAGTAGCATGAACAAAAATTAAAGATGAAATATGTGTAGGAAGTGTACTTGACTCTGAATGACTTAAACACATATGCAACCACAGGACACACAGTTCACTGACTGTACTGGGTTCTTAGCCCTAACTTTCTTAGTAATATTTTTTCTGAGATTTTCAATCAGGTTTAGATCAGGACACAATGCTGCCATTTTATTTTTTCAATGTTTTTCAATGTGACACTGATTGTTAGCACTGTTGGAAGGGTTCAGTCTCTTCAGAATGGCTGGAAAAGTCAGTGAAAATGGGAAAGTTAGGCTGTCAGTTAAATAGAGTCTATCAGACAATTAAAGAAAACACCAGTTGCCAGGGGGCTTATTGCAGAAAGTTTTTTTTATCTTAACTTAACTTAAGATTTAACTTAAGATATGATAAGTTAAATTAGGATTGAGCAAAAGATCAAGTTTAAAGCAACAAAGACATTTTTTCAAAGCCTTTTTTGCTCATATTTACCAATGATGCCAATGTTAGTGGACGCACGTCATGATTTTGCCAAGTACGATGTGATCCTGGATTAACATCTGTGTTGATCCTGGAACATCATTTTTGTTGGAAAATGTAATCCATATCTATTCCCTACCTGTAAATCCAATCATAACTGTAAATTATTCCCAAAATCAGAGGGAAATAATAGTTGGATAACAATCATGTAGAAGTGCATAACCCTAACTGTAAGCCTAAACTTAACATAAACGGTAAACGTGTCCTACTTGGTGAAATCAGGTTGGCTGTTAATAGTACACTTTAATACATGTATGTGTCTGTATTCTGACAGTTCCGACATCTCCTCCATTGCCTGGATCGAACAGGAATCTCTCCAGCACCTCCATCCAAGTGTCGTGGTTTCCCCCGGTGGAGGCTAATGGCGAGATTATAGAGTACGCTGTAGTTTTACAGGGTCCTGGCACCTCCAACAAAAACTACACCTCTGAAACACATCTTGTGCTGTCAGAACTCACTCCGTTTACACCGTACAATCTCTCCATCGCTGCGGTCACTCGTGTCGGTGTCGGACCCTCCGTGGTTCTTCCACTACATACTGATGAAGCAGGTCAGAGACGCACCTCTGTTTCTGCTCAGGGGAACTGCTCTGTCTTTAAGCCTCAGTTTTAACATTTGAATTTGGAGTTTATTTGATATTTAAAACAACTTACAAAACTCTATTGTTTGATCTTTGAACCTTTGTTAAACTTTTAATCTTTAATATATATATATATTTTTTAAAAACACTATAAAAAAAATTATTAGCGTTTAACATACTAAAACAAAACAAAACATACAAAAATAATAATAATAAAAATTACAATTACAAGTATATACAGGGTTTATACGGTCATGGAAAACCTGGAAAAGTCATGGAATTTTGACATTTGACAAAGTTTTGGAAAAGTCATGGAAAACAGATATCTGTACACTTGAATGTAGGTTAGTTGTCTTTACTACTTTTCTGTCCTTGGCCAATCACATACTCTCACATTATTAGTGCAGTGTAAGCATTATCTAAATCAATTTTACATAGATATAAATATAAGCTGAAACTAAATAGATTGTAGTGTGTTTTATGATATGCTGTAATAAATTTATTGTATTGTTTTTGTATTGTTTTTTAACCACGCATATGTAGACATTGCATGAAACATTAGGTCATGAAAATTGACTTGAAAGTCTTGGAAAAATCATGGAAAAGTCATGGAATTTTAGTAGTAAAAATGTGTATCAACCCTGTATATAAGTAAGTACTTATAAGTAAGTGCATGTACATACACATACAATATAAAGGTATCAAAACAATGGTATATTAATAGCAGGTGATACAAGATACAAGTTATATGGACAGAAGATTTGATTTCCTTCAGAAATCCGACAAAGGGATTCCATATTTTGAAACACTTTTCAGGTTTTCTCTTAACTATATACGTTATTTTTTTCTAATGCCAAACAATGAGACAATTCATGCAACCGTTTTTATTTTATTTTATTTCATTTTTTATTTTGTTTTATTTTATTTTATTTTATTTTGTATTATTATTATTTTTTATTTCATTTTATTTTATTTTTTATTAAAAAAAAAAAATATATATATATATATATATATATATATTTTTTTTTTTTTTTCTTTCCTGTTTTCAAAAACTTTTATTTTCAGGCCCATCCCAATTTGTTGTGCAAATGGATGGCCAAAACACATACAAAATATTTCTTGCAATCACCCAATTACCATATTAGAATGACTTCTGAATGATCGTGGGACGTATGTTTTATTTAATTTTTTTGTTAAACCAAATGTGCAGTCTTGTTTGATCTTCGATACATTATATAATATAACTTCTATACATTTTTAGATTTTAAAGAAAATAAAATATTGTATAATTGAAATTTGTAGACACATTTGTGGTCAAAAAATGAAAAAATAAAATTAGTTTGTGTTATTTGTTTAAATGATGTTAATAAAAACAGTTGCACATTTCTGAATCTAATACAGAAAAACAACACTTACCTTCATAAAAAAAAGTTTAATATAGATTTTCACACTGCATTGCAGATTATTTCCTCACACATCACAGTGTGTCTTGTGTATTATTTTTCTGTGCCAAAAATTATGATTATTATACATTTTGCCATGATTTTCAGGGAAGAACTTAGCATATATTCTTATTTTAATTATCATCTTTTTTTTGTAACAGTTAAAACTTCAAGTTTATTCTGAAATGAAAAACTTTTTATAAGCAAAGCTGTTATTAAACGTTAATAGTTTAAAAACAGGCATAGACAGCTACATTTACATGAGACATTTACATTAGACATGAGCATTTTAAAATTGTTATTTGAATATGAACTGTTAAATCATCTACAAAGTCATCTTGCAAATCCAAATTTGCATTTTTAATCTGTCTAATGTCTTATGTGTGTTCAGGCCCGATGTCTCCACCACGCAATCTGACTATATTTAACCACACTGCAAATTCAGTGTGGCTTCAGTGGGAACCCAGTCCAGAACCGAATGGAGTTGTTCAGCTCTACGGATTCAGAATACTGGAACTGAACACGGACTCTTTCAGATACCAGGTAGTCCACACATACGTTTCTACACAGTATATATGTGATTATATATTTTCTGAATGGTTAATGAAACTTAAATGCTCCCATTTTTCCCAAGAACTCATCAGATGCGTCCACACAAGCAGAACTGAGTGGCTTCAGACCTCATAATTCATATGAAATCAGTGTGTGCACATTCACTAGAGCAGGAAATGGAGATCAGTACAGCCTGCCTGTCTTATTCACCACCAATGAATCAGGTAATACATATTCACAGATGCATTTCACTGTTTATATGATTCTCTGATATACAGATAAGGAATAATTAAGAGACCACTTTAATACTTTGCTTTATTCTGCAAACTGCTGATGACATATCGTTTAAATTTAACATAAAAATGTAATTTAGAGCATTTTTTTTCTTGCATAAAATAAAAAAGATACCATGATTACCAGGTGTATATTATTTTTTAGACAACATAATTGGAGAAATAACCCTGATTTTCAATCACAACAAATGAAAAAAATATATATTGTAATTGTTATTCTGAACAATATTTTTGTTTGAAATTTGGAAGACGTGGGCAGTACGGTGGCTCAGTGGTTAGCACTGTCGCCTCACAGCAACAAGGTCACTGGTTCGGGTCCCGGATAGGCCAGTTGGCATTTCTGTGTGGAGTTTGCATGTTCTCCCCGTGTTGGCGTGGGTGTCCTATAGGTGAATTGGATGAACTAAATTGGCCGTAGTGTATGAATGTAAGAGTGTATGGGTGTTTCCCAGTACTGGGTTGCAGCTGGAAGGGCATCCACTGCGTAAAACATATGCTAGAATAGTTGGCGGTTCATTCCGCTGTGGTGACCCCTGATAAATAAAACCCCTTATGAATGAATGAATGAATGAATGAAGTTGGAAGACATGCTAACAGACCTTTATAGAATAAAACCCATATGAAAGCATTTGAGCAGCAATATTCATTTTGAAATGTAATATGCAAAACGGCAATAGAATATGTCAAATTAAATCAGCATTTTCTTCACGTGTTTAAAGCTTGGTGCAAAAAGGAAAATGAAAACATTTCTCAATTAAATTTGCCTTTTCCAACCATAGTTTTGATATAACGCTTTATTTGATTAGATGCATATTTATTTATTTATGTACTTCAACATTTATCTAATGATTTACTAGATTTACTAGAACGTCATCTATTTTAAGCTGCTCTGACAAAATCTACATTCTAATAAGTGCTGTAAAAATTAAGAGTCATTTAATTAAATTTTGTATAATTACCTCTCCATATGGAAATGACAAATGTAAATTATATATTTTCATTTTGCTGATGTTATGTATAGAAAAACGTAATTTAAATACAGAAACACGTTACAATTTTACAAATTCCATTGCTATTTTGCATATTCATTCATTCATTTTCTTTTCGGCTTAGTCCCTTTATTAATCTGGGGTTGCCAGAGCGGAATGAACCACCAACTTATCCAGCATATGTTTTATGCAGCGGATGCCCTTCCAGCTGCAACCCATCACTGGGAAACACCCATACGCTTTCACTCACACACATACACTCTACGGACAATTTAGCTTACCCAATTCACCTATAGCACATGTCTTTGGACTTGTGGGGGAAACCAGAGCACCCGGAGGAAACCCATGCCAACACGGGGAGAACATGCAAACTCCACACAGAAATGCCAACTGACCCAGCCGAGGCTTGAACCAGTGACCTTCTTGCTGTGTCTCACCGCGCCGCCCTATTTTGCATATTATATTTCAAAATTAATTTTGCTTCTCATATGCTTCCAAAACTAATGGATCCTTTAAGTCCAGATGAAATCCAAGTGGTCTCTTAATTTTTTCCATAGCTGTATAGAAAGATCAGAAGATTAATTGAATGCATCCTTGATGAATAAAACTATTAATTTCTTCTTTTTTAATCTTTAAAAATCTCAGTTTGTCAACTTTAAAGCAACAAAGAACTGCACATTAAACTGCACAATGCTTTCTGTTCAAAACTAAAGCATATTTATACAATTAAGAATACAATATATATTATAAAGAATAATGTGTGACGTCTATGTGTTTATTGCAGTGTCAGATGCTGTTGGGAATCTGAGCTGCTCTGGATTGGATTGGGATTCAGTCTACATGGAATGGGAGCTTCCGGATCACCCTAATGGAGAGATCCTGTATTACCTCATTCGCTCTGGAGATCTGGAGGAAGAGGCTCATCCTGTCGTCCTCACACACACAGTGTCGCACACGTTCACTGGTCTTTCACCTCACGTTTTCTATGTCATCACTGTGGCTGCAGTAAATTCAGCCGGTGTGGGAGAAGAAGCAAACTGCAGCGCACACACTCCACCAGAGTCAGGTACTGAGGCTGAACTGTGGCTTTCAAACTTGTTCAAAAAGGTGCCCGTTATGCCATATTAAATGTTTCTCAATTTGTGTTGGAGTGCCTTATAATATGTTTGGCCACTTTCTAGGTCAAAAAAAACTTTAAGGGTCTCATAATGTACATCGCAGCATTAGCTTTGAAATGGTTGGTTTAGCAATCCAGTCTTTGTAAACCCCACCCTTCTGAGCCTTCTATCTATCTATCTATCTATCTGTCTATCTGTCTGTCTGTCTGTCTGTCTGTCTGTCTATCTGGCTGTCGTTCTATCTGTCATTCTATCTATCTATCTATCTATCTGTCTGTCTGTCTGTATGTCTGTCGTTCTATCTAGCTGTCTATCTATCTCTCTGTCTGTCTATCTATCTGTCTATCTGTCATTCTATCTATCTATCTATCTATCTATCTATCTATCTATCTATCTATCTATCTATC
>CAIGQV010018227.1:6298375-6327367 GCA_903798115.1 Danio jaintianensis
ACCATTATTGCCATCATCATCATCATAGTCATCATCATCATCATCATTATCGTCATAATCTTGATGCATCGTGATCATCTTGAAACATGCATTAACCCCCTGGTGGTGTTTGGGTTAGTTTTATGACTGATTTATGTGCTTTTGGAACAACACCATTATACAGAATGGAATAAACAGCCAAGGTAAAATTACCACTACTCCGACTGTGTTCGTCTGACAGAAGAAAGTCATATACACCAATGATGGCTTGAGGTTGAGTAAATTATAGGTCATTTTCGTTTTTGGCTGAACTATTGCTTTAATCACACTTGTGTTTTCACCAGAGCCCAAAGATCCTCCGAAAAACGTGACTTTGACAGTGATTCCAGAGGAAGTGACGCGTGTTTATGTAACGTTCTCTCCACCGGATGAGCCGAACGGAAACATCAGCGCATATCATGTCGACATCTACCGCAACGGGCAGCTAGACTTCTCCATCGACAGCCTGTCTGTAATCAGCAACCCAAATAATACCATGACAGCCGTAATTTATGGATTAAAAGGTGGATTCAATTACAGCATAAGGGTAAGAAACTAAAACCTGAGCATTTTAGGACTATTCACACCAACTTTTTAAAGTGTTTTCTCTCATTGCCGTGTACAGGTCTCTTTCTGGTTATTATACTGTACTATGGTATGCTTGCATCATCTAATACCACATTGAGTACATAGCAACAGATATTTATAACCGTATCTAGATAACAACAGAGAAAGTAGCTCCGAAAATGGAAAGCATTATTTGCATGACTGTTCTTAATCATTGTATTCATGTGGTTTTAAATCCTAAAACTATGACTGCACATAATGGTACTTCCAAAATTAGGCCAGATGTATTTGTTGCAGATAGCAGCTGTAAATGGAGCAGGTTTTGGACCAAGTTCTGAGGTTCATGTCACCACAGGTGTGAAAGGTATGAAAAAATATAATAATTTATAAATCAGCTATTCTATTTTGTTGAAGTTGCTGTCATTTTAAGAGCCTGATGGGTTTATTTAGCTCCACTTAAACCAGAGAAGACGCCACGGGCAGCTCTGAACAGTGCTGGTGTCATCATCTCAACCTCCAAGACCATCACCATCGAAATGCCTGAATGTTTCTTCAATGATGACCGCGGACCAATCCAGAAAGTCCAGGTCATAGTTTCTGAACCCGCAGGTATTAAAAACTGACATTTAACAGTATATTTATAGAACATATCAAATCTAGAATACAGCAATGTACACTTTCAGACATGTTTTTTTTACTTATTGTGAAAGAAAAACATTTTATTTAGCAACAAAGCATTGCATGTTAAAAGAGTGACAATTTCTATCTTGAGGACTAAATCAGCATATTAAAAGTAATGATGCTGAAAATAGTGTGTAATCACACATATACTACATTTTAATGTGCTAAAATTGACAAGTAAAACTTGTTGTCAACCTTTGATGTTAGCTTGACAAAACTGTATGAATTACCATGTTGGTAGCATGTTTTGGGCATTAATCAACATGTTTTAGGATTCATTAACATGTTATTATCAAACATTTGCATGTTCTAGGTTTGCTGCTTGGCTAGTGAAAAATAGATGAATTGAATTGATGCACATTAAATGCTCCGCGAGATTTACTATATAAACGTTTTCACCCCTTCAATGAAAGTCAAGTCAATGGGATTTTTCATTTTTTTCAGAAAAAAAAACTTGACAAAACTTTAGATCACTCTGAAATTGTTTGACAAATGCAGTGCTTGTAGGTTGAAAGCTTTAGGAAGAGATGAGTTTACAAAATCTGTAAAAAAGGAGAAGCAGCTTAAATAGGACTTCAGTTAACTAGTAAACAGACATTTTGAATTGTTATAATATGGACCCTTTTCACAAGCCTGTTATGACGTGTTTAACAGTCATCAACGTCTTAAATCCTTGAAAGTTTTTAATATTTAGATTTTTTTTTTAAACGTTTGAACATTTATATGTATTTATGTATGTATTATATCATCTTTGCTTCAAATTGCAAAAAACGAATTACCGCTTGTGCGAGGTGTTTCTAATGCAGTGTCTATGGGACAGGACAGTAAATTTGACGTTATTCTCTTCTCTGACTGCCGTCATCAGTCTCTCACAATTTTTTTCCTTTTTCTGAATGTCTTTATAACACCATCGTGGAGTTTTTTTTTAATTATTTGAGCAAATAAGATTGTAAAAAAATATTTGTTGTATTCTCCCATTCACTGCGCTTTAAGTTTTCCCAACTATGATGACTTCTGCTACTGGAAAACCCGAAAATGTGAAAAGGGTCTATTACACAAAATTATATATTTTTGTTCTAATACGTTCAGCCTTGATGGGCAAAAGAGCTGAAGAGACTTCTTCGGAAGACATTTTAAAGAGAATGATCTTATATTAAAGGCTTTATAATTCTGTAGTTTGGTTTCTAATGTTGATGCAGTGATGGACTACGGTAATCTGTCCAACTGGAAGAGTGTTTTCCTCCAACCCACCGCTCCATACCTGACAGACGAGGGCTTCCTGAACCCAGAGTGCTTTGAAAATTCGGAGCGCATGAGCTCAAACACTAAGACGTATGTTATAGGAGAAGACGAAGGCTGCCTGTCTGAAGATGCAGAGATGCTTTGTAATGGACCCCTCAAACCCAAAACACATTATGTGTGAGAGACACAAGCACACACATATAATAAGAGTTTAGAAAATCTTTATCCAGGGGTCTTTTTGATTTTAATCAAGTTTATTTTTGCATTTATAGGTTCAAATTTCGAGCGACAAACATCCGTGGGCAGTTCACAGACTCTGAATACTCAGACAAAGTCAGAACTGCAGGTATGGACACAATAACACAAGGACCAATATAGCTGTGATTTTGGAATCCTGTTTTTGCCACTGAATAAATATAAAAATAAAAACCTACACATAATAAATAAAACACAATAAAAACATTAAAAACACAAAAATTTGCTAGTTATTAAGAAAGAATTGTGAGATAAATATTCGAAAGAAGGTCAGGATTAATGATAAAAATTGTCAGATTTAGGCAGACAGGCAGGCAAGTTTATTTATATAGCACATTTCATACACAATGGTAATTCAAAGTGCTTTAGATATTGATTTGAATGTACCTAAAGTTCGAGGAAGACATAAAACCTCAATTCTGACTTTTCTAGTCACAAATTATCACAATTGTAAGATATGAACTCATAATTCCAACAACAACACAAAAAAATCACAAAGCAATTATTAATTCAGTGTCAGAAATAAGCTTCTATATGGGATGTCTTGCTCACATCTTCCCTCTTTTTCTCTCCGTTTCCGTTCATTATCACTCATATTGAGTTAAAGTTCATGCAATGCTTTATCATCCTATAATTTAGCAGTCCCACTTTTTATTCACTTTTATTATATTCCAAAATATAAAGAATGGATTGAATATTCTTCAAAAGCTTAGGTTTGAAAGGAAATGATGTCACTTCCTCTGGAATTAAAATTTTGAGTAAACTTTTTTTTTTTTTACTTTTAAATAATTTATTTTAATATTTAAATATCTTTATATTAAATAATGTTATTTACTAAAATGAGCTAAGTATGAACAATACTTGTAGAGCGTTTATTAATCATAAGTCATCATTTACTAAGGAATTATTAAAATCCAACGTTAATGCACATTGAATTAACAAGACCTAACAATTAACAACTTTATTTTCATTAACTAACATTAACAAAGATGAATCGATACTGTAATAAATGTATTGATCATTGTTTTTTCATGTTAGTAAATACAACATTATCTAATGGACCATTATTTTAAAGTTTTACCATTAATATATTTAATATTAGTGTAACGGAGGCCAGCTAGCAAAGTGCTATGGAGGTAAACCTCATTCCTTTGACCTCATAAGGTGCTCCAGCGACAGACGCTAGAGGCCATGGTCTTTAGCCTCCTTGTTAGAGCAACCAACTCCCATGCAAAGAATTGCCGGTTCAATCCCAGCTCAGACCAGGTTGGGTGCCGGTTACATTAGTGGGTTACATTAGTAAAAAATAACTATATGCTGCCTTGTAATATTTCAGATATTCAATATCAGCTTCATACTTCATAATTCAGCTAGGATACATTAAGTTGATCTGTTATTTCTATTAATTAACATGCAGAATAACATGTTTCATTGCTTAGACCTATTTTTCTATGTCTGAATGCTGAATGCAGATGACCGCCTGCTGACCAGAGATGAGCAGATCATCCTTGGAGTCCTGCTGTCATTTTTCCTGGCATTGTTTTTAATTTTGATTATATATGGATCTGTGAAGTAAGTTGAGTGTGATATACAGTAGAATTCAGTTTTGTATGGGTGGTTTAATAACTAGACTCTTTCTGATCTCAGGATCCACCGGAGGAAGAAGGAAGGAGGGACATATTCGCCGCGCCAGGCCGAGATCATTGAGACCAAGTTCAAGCTGGATCAACTCATAGCAGTGGCCGATCTGGAGCTCAAGGAGGAGAAGATTAACCGGTGAGACTTTATATGTGCTGTACATATGGTAATGGTTATATGTGATAGTCTTCTGCTCTCACTCACTCATTCACTCATGGAATAACTCACTCTGTCACTCACCAATTCACTCATTGAATAAATCACTCGCTCATTCACTTATTCACTCATTGAAAAACTCACTAATTCACTCATTGAATAACTCACTCACTAATTCACTTATTGAATAAATCACTCGCTCTCTAATTCACCATTAAATAACTCACTCGCTCATTCACTAATTCACTCAATGAATAACTCACTCGCTCACTCACTAATTCACTCAATGAATAACTCACTCGCTCACTCACTAATTCACTCACCGAATAACTCACTCGCTCACTAATTCACTCACTGAATAACTCACTCGCTCACTCACTAATTCACTCACAGAATAACTCACTCGCTCATTCACTAATTTACTCATTGAATAACTCACTCGCTCACTCACTAATTCACTCATTAAATAACTCACTAAATTAGCTTAAAGTGTTAGTTCACCCAAAAAATAAAATTCTGTTATTAATATCTCACCCTCATGTCATTTTAATCCCTGGAGACCTTCATACACCTTCCCTAATGAAGATATTTTAAATTAAATCTGAGAGCTCCCTCATCCTCCATAAACAGCAAGGGTCCAGAGATCCTCAAAGTCCAAAAAAGGAACCAAAAACATTGTCAAAACAATGTACGTGTCTTCAGTGGTTCAACTGTAATCATACGAATCTTCAAGAACAATTTTGTGCACCAAAACAATAAATATGACTTTGTTTGCCAGTGTTTTCTGCTTCAGATTAGGGTATTTGTTTGTTTGTCTATGGGCAATACGATGCTTGCATGTTGCGCTGCTGGCTCTAATGGCAATATGTCATACTGTCTGTAGTAGACGTGCACCCTGACCTGAGTTGCATTTACAGTTCTTTTGGTGCACAAAATAGTTCTTGGAGCTTCGTATTTTTCGTATTCCCTTGCGGTTTATAGTGGATCAAAGAGCACTCAGATTTCATCTAAAATATCTTAATTTGTGTTCTGAAGATGAATGAAGGTCTCTGGGGATTGCAACGACATGAGGGTGAGTAATTAATAAGATAATTTTTATTTTTGGGTGAACTAACTTTTTAATAATTTATTTAGCATTCACTCGTTCGCCTGCACTAATGCATTCAGTCCCTTCACACTCTTACTCACTATCCTCTGTTCTCAGGTATTCCTCCTTTTTCTTTAGAAGGAAGGAGATTTTTGTCATCCAGTAAGTAGACAGTGATGTTTAGCTGATGCATGGTAGTGTCAGTGTTTTTGTTCATTATAAAAACGTAAACGTTTTATTTATCCAGTCGCATGCAGTGATGTTTGCAGTGGTTTACCTGATCACAAAACTCATGGTTCAGGTCACATTTCAGTTTTTGAGCCATGAATCTGATCATTTTTTAATAAACTAGTTTTTTAACATCAAACTCTTAAAACAAAAACTGAAACATCTTTTCTTCTGAAGGACATATGGGAAAAAAAGGTTGCTTATATTGCATATTTCATAAGCAAAGTGCTTGCATCTGATGTTCCAGTTTTAGTTTTAATATTAAAGATTTATATATTAAAATAATCTGTTAACACTAGAACTACCCAGGCAGTCATTTTGACCTTTTTTCAATTTTGTAATTTAATGACTTTGTTAAAATGAACACCATATGCAGTAACTATAAAGCCCTGACTATTCCTAAAGGTCTGTATATTTAATTCTAACATAATTTTATTAAAATTACAAAACACAAATGAATGTATAATAATAAATAGAATAAATATTTCTACCTTGAGTGGCCATAACGCTCAAATTGACCTCATGCATTTTGCTGTTTGATATTTTTTCTGTGCCTTTGAATATGAGTGTCTCTGTTGCCTAGCAACATTCTGCTAACAAAACATATAATAACTATAAGCAATAACTATGAGAAAACTAACTAACTTTACTTCAGACATGTCTTTCAAGCTTTTCACTTCTGGGCAGTCTAGTAACTCGTACCCAATTAAAGGCTATATTTAAAAAAAGAGAGTATTTTAGGGGAATGACTTCATAAAACATAATGCTTCATTCTAAATCAAATCAAAGCTTAATTTTTAAATCTCAATAGAAACTCTGAATGGAAAATGACATGAAAAAATTTAATTATGTACAGCACATGAATGGCCACAATGACCACTATGGCCATTCTATTACAGTAATTCTGGTTATATTCCAGTGTTAAAAAGTTTAATATGTACAGTAGATCTATTTCATTTATTCATATCTTCTCTGAGTGCTACCTATTTATAGTTTCAGCGCAACTTTTTTAGAAATGGTATTACTATCCTATATGAAAAATAAATGTTACCAGTCTTTCACTACTTACAAAATTAGCAAATAATACCTTTATTATGTTTAAAATAAACACAATTCATTTGTGTTCCGATCCTGATCCATTGTTCATGATCCAAACAGATCAACTGTTATTAGTTTAACCCCTAGCTGTTAGCATCTGCGATTGAATCTGTTCAGAAATCATTTTAGTTATGATTAAATGAACCAGTGTAAATTTTACCTGCCTTGCAAATAATTGGGGTCTGTTCGGTTTCATAATGCTGATCTGTGGTTCTGCTCTATGTTTTTTGCATTTGTGCTTGAAAGATCACATAGAACGACTCTCAGATTCCTTTTATGTCTGTGTGTCTTCCTCTAATTAGATCGTGTGGTGAGCTTCACATAGGTTCATTTCTTATTTATCACTGCAAGTGAAAAAGTAACCTAATTTTATCATTCCAAGGCCAATTTCATAATAATTCTCTACTGTTTAATGTTCCAGGCTGCTAAGTTACAGGAAATCCCTCAAGTAAGTAAAGGAGATTTTGATGGATTTATTATTATTGTTCATTCCAGTCCCCAAGACAGATGATTACCCATAACCACCTGCTACAATGCAAAAAAAATGGTCTTGTTTCTAGACCAAATGTCTAAATTCTTAAATCAAGAAACATTTTATAGACAAGCAAAAAACATTGTTTGGTTTTCAGAAATAATAAGACAAAATTAAGTGATTTTTTTTCCCCTTAAAACAAGCTAAATAATCTGCAATGGGGTAAATAAAATAATCTTATTTCAAAGGAAAAACAAGATTATTTTACTTACCCCATTGGTAGGTTAGTTTGCCCATTTTAAGGAAAAATGCAATTAATTTTTACGTATTATTTTTGAAAACGATACAATATTTTTTGCTTGTCTAAAAATGATTCTTGGTTTATTTTTATTGATATTTGGACTAGAAACCAGACAAAAGACATTTTTTTGCAGTGTATATAGTGTGTGTAGTATGTATATAGTATGTTTATAGTATGTTTAAAGGTGCAGAATGTAAGTTTGACACCCAGTGGTTGAACTAAGTATTGCACGCCTGGTTCAAAACACGCGCAGGTTGCCAGATTAATGACATCAACAGGAGCGAGTCTGACTATCGAGCCTAGAGGCTGATTTAAACCGTGTTCTAAATAAAGGCTTCTACTTCTTGCAGCTGAACAACAAGATAAGCTGACAATGATCACCTCAAGTACACCTCATATGCTTTATTCAGTGTTAAATGCTAATAATGAGTGAGTTTGAATGCCATTTTACATGACATTTATGGCCATACTACTGAAAGCAGCAGCAGATAGTTGACCTCAGAACTTGAAAATAAAATAAACCGTTTGAAATTGAACTTTAGAACTGTGACTCAAAACCAACACATATCAGTGATTCAGCATGTACATTTAATAATGTTAAAGAGGTTTAATATGTATTAATTACATTATAAACCTTACCATACACCTGTATTTAAATTTCTGTAGTGTTTCGTCTGCTGCAAATCTCGTCACGTAGCGTGTGTTAGGACACGGGGTTACAACGTTTGTAATATTTATATTATTTGCTAATAATAACCTCATGTGGAACTCTGAATCTGCATCTCATTTCGGAGTCTGTCACTCTCCACCGGAGGTCGCGGTCACAAACACATACTTTGAGACCCTTCCTGACTGAATGAACAAAATATGCGGTTTTCCACCAAGGCAACCCGGGGTGCTGAAATATAATTGGCTAAACTGGCAGTGGGCGGGTTACAGGGACCAAAACAAAGACGGACGTTCCGGCACATTTTTCAAATAAACAAGAATGTTCACTTCGAATGTTTCTTAAATATTCATTCAACATATTATGGTATTTTTATGCTTTAGAAGAGTCAAAAACTTACATACAGCACCTTTAAAGGCCATAAAGAAAGCTGTACTGTAGAAATAGTGGGCATATTGCTAAAGTTGATGATTTTTCATGTTTTTGTGAGTATTTTCACACTCTTTCTAACACATTTGCAGGCCAATCAGTAAGAAATCGTTTCTTCAGCATGTGGAAGATCTTTGTGCCAACGACAACGGCAAGTTTCAGGAGGAGTTTTCTGTAAGTTTTAGCATTAAAAGTGTGTCTGTGTGGGTGAGAGAGAGAGAAAGAAAGCACTAGTGAACAGTAAAATGAGTTCAGTGACACTTCATTTCGATTGAACACGTAGAGCTCTGCGCTCAGTGGTGTTTGACTTTTCAGAATATATTCTCTGCTTGATTAAATTTCTCCCCGGTGTGTTTCGTGATTGGACTTTATTTTTTTTCTGCTCTGTGTTTCAGGAGTTGCCGAAGCTGCTGCAGGATCTGGCCACATCAGACGCTGACCTGCCTTGGAATCGCTCCAAAAATCGCTTTACAAACATCAAGCCTTGTATGGAAACTATTTGCATTCTGTCGATGTTTAGTAGCTGCCGTTTCATTTCAAACCAGCATGACTTGCTTTTTTCAGTTCAGCACAAAAGGCATAAAAGAAGGGTCCCATAAGACTATGTTGGAAGCTGGAAAGATGTTTTGAAAGACATTTCTTATACTCACCAAGTTTGCATTCATTGGATACAGTTTTGTTCAAATGAGACCCACAAAATCAGTCATAAGTGTAAATTTTTGGAAATTGAGATTTATGCATTATCTGAAAATTGAATAAATAAGCTTTCCATTATTGTATACTTTTTAGGATAGGACAGTATTTGGCAGAGATAGTACTATACAACTATAATTCAAAATCTATAATATCTATACTATAAAAACTATAATATCAAAATACTTAGACAATCTTGCGTAAATTTAGCCAAACTAAATTCTTTCCCACACTCAAAAAATGACTTTTGCTGCTTGTTTCAATTACTTATTTGAAATGAGTTGAAACAACACAATTTTAAGGGTTTTTTTAGGGACGACTTAATTGGTTTATGTTCAATCCACCTAAATTTGTAAAGATGAAAAAGTTAACTTAATCGATTTGTGTTGGGGCAACATGAAGTAATTGTGTGGAACCCAGCATTTTTTTACAGTGTATGTATATTATTACTCAAAAATTAAGTTTTGTTTAATTTACTGTAGGTTATTTACAAAATATCTTTATGAAACATGATCTGTTCTTTCAATTTCCATTCATGGCATAAAATAAAAACCTATATATTTTTTTTTGTCTAATGGTCACAACATAAGGTCACAAATAAGAACATTGTGAAATATTTTTACCATTTTAAATGTCCGATTTCTGGATGAAAAATATTATTTTATATATTTCAAAGAAAAAATTTATCTTACTGACCCCAGACCTCTAGATAGTAGTGTATATTCCATTGCTTTTTGTTTTATTTGAAAGAACATCTCTGTTATTAATAATATTAGTAACACTTTAAAATAATGCATTATCTGAAAATTGACTAAATAAGCTTTCCATTAATGTATACTTTATCAGGATAGGACAATATTTGGCAGAGATAGTACTATACAACTATAACTGAAATATATCTGGAATCTCACATAAATTTAGCCAAATTAAGTTCTTTCCTACACTTAAAAAATGAGTTTTACTGCTTGTTTAAATTACTTATTACTTATAAAGAGTTGAACCAACACAATTCTTTTTTTTTTTTTTTGGCACAACTTAATTGTTTTATGTTCAATCCCCTTACATTTGTAAAAATGAATACGTTAACTTAATCAGTTTGTGTAGGGACAACATGAAGTAATTGTGTGGAACCCAGCATTTTTTACAGTGTAGGAATACTATTACTCAAAAATTAAGTTTTGTTTTATTTATTGTAGGAAATTAACAAAATATCTTTCTGGAACATGAACTTTTAATTTTGATTTATAGATAAAATTCTATATAGGTTTTTTTTTATCTATTAGTCACAACATAACGTCACAAGTTTTATATTTTCTGTTGCTATAAATGTCCTTTCTGGATGAAAAATATTTATTTCTTTCAAAGAAATAAAAAAACTAAATCTTACTGGCCCAAGACCTTTAGATAGTAGTGTATATGCCATCACTTTTTGTTTTATTTTAAAGAACATCTCTGTTATTAATAATATTAGTAACACTTTAATGGTCCTTTAGTTAATGTTAGTTAATATATTTACTAACATCAACAAACCATAAACAACAGTTATTTTTACAGTATTTATTTATCTTTGTTAACGTTAGTGGAAAAAAAGTCATTAATTGTTGCTGTAGTTCATGTTAACTCACAGTGCATGAACTAATGTTAACAAGCACAGTTTGGGATTTTAATAATGCATTAGTTAATGCTGAACTAGGATTAATGAATGCTGTCCAAAATTCTTAGTTCATGCTAGTAAATATATTAACCAACTGAACTTTATTTTAGCGTGTTACCATAACATGTTATCTTTGTTCCATGAAAGTTATGCAGGTTCAGTACTAAAAATGTTTTTCTTACTTAGATTTTTGGTCTTGTTTCTAATCCAAATATCTAAAAATTCTTAAATCAAGAAGCATTTTCAAGACAAGCAAAACATATTTTCTGCGTCCCAATTTGCATACTATCCAGCCTAAATAGTATTCAAAAATAGAATTAGTATGTCCCAAATCTAAGTATGTTGAAAAGAGTGTGCCAAAGTTTCAGGGATTGGCTACTATTTAGGGTAGATATTTGAAGTGTAGAACCGTTCATACTCTAACCACTAATGTCACCCACAACACATTGCGCATTGGATGTGAATTCGATTAGAACTACAAACTAATCGAAAAAAATAAAAAGTTTAAATAAACTACAAACATGGCGGATGTACAAGACCAAGCATCAAGCAGAGAGGCTTCGGTAAAGTTGTTTGAATGACTATTGATTAATATCTAGGCAACTGGAAAATATTTAATTCACATTTTCCATGTTATATTTATAAGTATGCGAATTGGGACTCAGCAATGGTCTTGTTTTAGGAAATGATGTCAAAATTAAATGGGTTTTTCCTTAAAACAAGCAAAATAATCTGCCAACGGGGCAAACAAAATAATCCTATGTCAAAGGAAAAAGGAGATTATTTTGCTTACCCCATTGGCAGATTATTGTGCTTGTTTTAAGGAAAAACTCACTTAATTTTGACATTGTTTCCTAAAACAAGACAATATGTTTTGCTTGTCTTGAAAATGCTTCTTGATTTAAGAATTTCTAGATATTTGGACTAGAAGAAGAGTAAGAAGAGCATTTTTTGCAGTGATTCTAAGCATAAAAACTTGCTAACAGAATATCTGAGCTTACTTTAAATTAATTTACCAAGTTTTCTGTAAACAAACATTGCAAACAACACTTATTTGAATGTGTCTTTTTCTCAAGATAACAATAGCCGAGTGAAGTTGCTGTCTGAGCCAGGAATGCCGGGTTCTGACTACATCAATGCCAGCTTCGTCTCTGTAAGCGCTCCAGATCAGCCCACGTATCAGCTGCTGTTCTGTTATTCTGCGCCACAACTTTAATTGAATCGACCTAAGCTTGTGTTTGATTCTGTGTCTCAGGGCTATCTGTGTCCTAATGAGTTTATAGCCACTCAGGGCCCTCTGCCGAGCACCGTCGCAGACTTCTGGAGGATGATTTGGGAAACTGGGACTAAAACCATCGTCATGCTTACTCAATGCTTTGAGAAGGGCCGGGTGCGTATGAGCTAAATGCAGCCAATAGATGTATGCTTGAATGTATTCTCATACTTCATTTAATTCAAGCAATATGTTCTGCATAAGGGTTTTACAGTCTGATGTCATAGGAAAATATGTACGTTGATTCCACAGGACCACAAATACTGTAATAAATTGATAGATACTGAAATATAACAGCAGATGTATTTGTAATATTACTATTACATTATATTACTACTATTCAAATTTAAAAAGCTAAATATGTAATGCTGGGCAAAGATTAATCATGGTTAATGCAAAATAAAAAATAGTTTGTTAGTGTATTATATATATTTATTATGTATGTGTAATACACACACACATACATACAAATAAAATTATACAAAACAAAGATATTTACATATATATTTAAATTTGTATATCATTTTTTATAATATACGTTCATTCATTCATTCATTTTCTTTTCGCCTTAGTCCCTTTATTAATCAGGGGTCGCCACAGCGGATGCCCTTCCAGCTGTAACCCATTACTGGGAAACACCCATACACTCTCATTCACACACATACACTACGGACAATTTAGCTTACCCAATTCACCTACATGCCAACATGTCTTTGGACTTGTGGGGGAAACCGGACCACCCGGAAGAAACCCACGCAAACACGGGGAGAACATGCAAACTCCACACAGAAATGCCAACTGACCCAGCCGAGGCTCGAACCAGCAACCTTCTTGCTGTGAGGCGACATCGCTACCAACTGCGCCACCGTGCCGCACTTATAATATACATATATTATAAATATACATAAACATTTTCTGAAATACATCAATGTTTGTATTTATGTATAAATATTACTTAATAAGTACACACATATATGTAAATACAATATTAAAATAAAGTTATTAAATGTTTATAAATGTTTACAAATTTATAAATGAATGTTTGTATTTATGTATACTTATTAAGTATAAGTAATATTTATTAAGTACACACATATATGTAAATAGGGCTGCACGGTGGCGCAGTGGGTAGCACGTTCGCCTCACAGCAAGAAGGTCGCTGGTTCGAGCCTCGGCTGGGTCAGTTGGCTTTTCTGTGTGGAGTTTGCATGTTCTCCCCGTGTTCGCGTGGGTTTCCTCCGGGTGCTCCGGTTTCCCCCACAAGTCCAAAGACATGCGGTATAGGTGAATTGGGTAAGCTAAACTGTCCGTAGTGTATGTGTGTGAATGAGTGTGTATGGATGTTTCCCAGTGATGGGTTGCAGCTGGAAGGGCTTCCGCTGCGTAAAACATATGCTGGATAAGTTGGCGGTTCATTCCACTGTGGCAACCCCAGATTAATAAAGGGACTAAGCCGAAAAGAAAATGAATGAATGAATGAATGAATATATGTAAATACAATATTGAAATAATTAAAGGTGATTTTACACATTAAATTCAATTTACATTTATGTAGTAAAATATAGGTATGTTAGATATACTTAAAAGAAACTTATTATTTACTTATTAATTATTGTGATTATAATTTCAGTGGTAATTGCTGTGGTAATTAGTGGAAATGTTAATTTAATGTTAAAATAATTATACAGTGTTAAAGACAATTAGTTTACTATTAAAAATCAGAGTAAACTCATTGCTTTTAAAGAGATTAGTTAACTTTACTTAACAAAAATGAGTTAACCCTTTGCCCTAATTTTAAGTAAATGAACTATATGTATATTTATGTTCAATATAACAGTTCACAAATGCACATGTTTGACCGTGATATGTCTACTGTATATATTTAAGTATATATTTGATGTAAATAATAGACGGAATATATATTGTGACTGTATGTTTCAGATCCGCTGTCATCAGTACTGGCCGGAGGACAATAAACCTGTCACTGTTTTTGCTGACATCATAATCACTAAACTCACAGAGGACGTGCGTCCCGATTGGACGGTGCGGGCACTCAGAGTGGAGCGGGTAAACCAATGCACATCTTCATTATCATTGTCATCTTTCAGCTCACTTAATGTCACTTTTAATGTCAAATTTTATGTCAGCGCAGAGCCACAGTTGAAGAGAATCTTTCAGAGAGAATCTGCTGACATGTTTACTGCCTGCTAGTTGAATTTACACATCCAATAAAATGGCGTCCAGTTTAGTTTGAAGAAAACTCTATTGCCCCCTGGAGAAATACATTTATTTATTTATTTTGAATCAAGTGGGAATGTATGTATACTGTAAAAATATCTGTTACCTAACAGTTTCCATATTTTGTGATTCGCAAGTGTTTTCTATTTGTTTACGGTTGTGAATTGCATTATGGGACGTTGATCTCTGCTCTGTCGACTTTTGATGTTGAAAATTCAACTCTACAGTTTAACAAAGTGACTTTTATTGACATTTCAGTAGTTTGATATAATAATATAATGTATAAAAAAATAATATAGAGAGAAATAAGTCAGAAATAAAATAACAGAAAATGTACTGGCAGTTTATTACAAGGTTTTTGCAGCGTAATATCCAACACCAACCCAGACAATATATCACTTTAAACTATAAAAAATGTTCATAAAAGTCACTTTTTGGAATTTTTCAAGATTAAAAGTTGTTGGAAGAAAGATCAAGATCCCTTAATGCAACTCAAAAGCATAAATAGACGGGGAAAAATAAAAACATGAATCACAAAATATGGAAAACTGCAATTTTATGGATATTTTTATCATGTATCATGGGAGCCAACACTTACAGTTGAATGCAGTATTATTAGCTCTCCTGTGAAATTTCAATTCTGTTTCAAGTATTTAAAATACATATATATATATATATTTTTAAACATTTTGTTGTTGTTGTTTTTTTCAACATAATAGTTTTATCTCTAATAACAGATTTCTTTTGCCTTCGCCATGATGACAATGCATAATATTCTACTGGTTAGTTTGCAAGATAAGAGTATTTAACTTAAAGTGCAAGTTTTTTTTTTGAGCTATACTTAAAGAAACAAGACTTTTGCCAGAAGAAAAATATAATAGATAATACTGTAAAAAAAAAAAAAAAGAATTAAAATTTCAGAGGAGGGCTAATAATTTTGTCTTCAACTGTACATGCTTTGACTTAGTATTGCAATTTGTGTTCTAAAAATGCACAATAAAACACACACACAGAGAGAGAGAGAGAGAGAGAGATGTGCATGGTTCAATGGTTAATTATTCCTCAAGGACACTTTTAGCCCTTGCTCTCTCTCTCTCTTCTTTTCTCTCCAGCATGGCAGCTACATGATTGTCCATCACTTTAACTACACCTCATGGCCAGAACACGGCGTTCCCGAGTCCAGCTCCACACTGGTCCAGTTTGTCAAAGCCGTTCGCTCCAACAGAGGTCATGAAAACACCACCATCGTGGTCCACTGCAGGTGCGCAGACTTCTCTACACTGCTCTACCATTGCTTTAGCTTTCAGGTCTCATTGCTTGATACATTCTGCATGGAAACCCATTTTTACAATGTGACTTTGTCTAACAATTGGTGCTTTATATTTCCTAATTAGGCTTTATTTCTAGTTATATCACTTTATATCTCACATTTGAGACTTCTTATTTGTCGTAATGTGTTTCTTTATCTTATATTATGAATTTAACCCTTTATGGCAGGGGCGTCAAACTCGGTTTCAGGAGGGCCACAGCCCTGCACAGTTGAGTTCCAACCCTCCTCCAGCACACTTATGCCGCGGTCACACTAGAGTTTGAGCTATTGGTCCATGTTTTAAATTTCTGTACAGAGAGGTCATGTTTTGATCTTCGATTGGTCTCACACAGTCACGTGATGCGATTTTGCAGGTCAGAGTTCACCAAGCTTGAACTTTCCAACACAGCGAACTGCGAAACTTGTCGCACAAGCTTGCGTTTCCGGTTTGTCGGAATTACTTTTGTAATTGATCTCAGTTTCTCTGAATTTATAATTTATACATTTGAGTATAATGTCATTTTGTTTTATTATTGAAACTGCTTATGACATTTCTTCCAAATTTCAAATAAAATGTTGTCTCCTTAAGTATTATTTTGCAAACAATTACAAAAAAATTCTAAAAATGATCATGTTTTTTTCAGGCAACATAATATCAATGTTTTAACTGAAAATTTAAGAAATCAATATTTGGTGGAATAAACCAAATTTTCAACCACAACAACTGAAATCGTTTTTATTTTGACCAATTGTCATTTTCTGCAAATTGTCTGCAAACGCTCATTCATTAAATAGCCAATATGTCAATATACATAATTTTTTATTTAAACTTGGAAGAAATATTATAAGAACTTTATAAAACAATAAAACAAATATTAACATTCTCCTCAAACCCATTCCTACTCCACCCAGAGATAAATTCATATGTACAGTACAGTACAGTACAGTAAAGGCAGAATTATTCGTCTTCCTGTGAAATTTTAATTCATTTTTAAATATTTCCTAAGTGATGTTTAGCAGAGCAAGGAAATTTTCATATGATTTCTGTTAATATTTTTTCTTCTATAGAAAGTCTTATTTCTTATAGTTTGGCAGTTTTACATTTTTTAAGTGTCAATATTATTAGCCACTTTAAAAAAATTATTTTTTTTGATAGGCTACAGAACAAGCCACTGATGCCCAATGACTTGCCTAATTAACCTAACGTACCTAGTTAACCTAATGAATCTAGTTAAGCCTTTAAATTGCACTTTAAGCTGAATACTAGTATCAACCTGTATCTTCTGTGTGTGCAGTGCTGGTGTGGGCAGGACTGGAGTGTTTATAGCACTTGATCATCTCATCCAGCATTTGCGAGATCATGAATTTGTCGACATATACGGCCTGGTCGCAGAACTGCGCAGTGAGAGGATGTGCATGGTGCAAAACTTGGTAAAGAATTTTTCAGAGAGTTAAGAATTTGCATTTTTACTAGTTGAAATTTGTAATTACACAATTTTGGATATTAAAAATGCACATTTTTACTAATGGAAATTTAATTACTGATATCAAAGTGATCGAACACAACCAATAGTGTTTTACAAGTAAACCTAAGAGAAATAGTACACTGCGACTACATCGTTTACCTTTATTTTACATTACTTTGTACAGTAACAGCATATTTTACATTTCGGAAAAATGTAGCCTAAAGCACGTATTTTGCATTGAGCCTGCATAGCAAAATCATGCTGTTTCTGCAAATTAATGTGTCAGCCTGTTCTCCTGCTCAAACACTGATCATTTCAGGAGTGGAAAATGATAAAATTATAAAATGTTTTTAATATCAAGCATTACATTTCCATTAGTTAAAAGATATTTATTACAATGATGTCATTGCACTGAAATTTATTTCCGAAATATTCTTGATATCTGTTATTTTATATTTTGCTAGTTAAGAATTAGCATTTTTATTGCTTTGTATAATTTGTATTTCCACAAGTAAAATAAAAAATTCACATTTTTTTTACTAATTGAAATTTAATTACTGATATCAAGATGATTGAACACAACCAATGGTGTTTTAAAAGCAAACATAAGCTTTTATTGTGGTCATCTCCTCAGATACCCTGCTTTAAAATGTGGTTGTCTCAAGTATGTATGCTATTTCCACTCGAGAAACTCGCCTATGGCATACATCAAAAGTCAGATGATTTTTGGCAGCTTTTTGGCATTACATTAATAATTTCTCCCGATTTTCTATTCTATGGTGCATATTTAGCTCCTAGCCTGACTGTATTATCCTGTTTACTTGTTTGTATATTTCCCATTATTTCCTACTGTGTAGCTGAGACTGTATTTGTGTGTGCTGAGGTATTAAAATAACCTAGGATTAATAAAAAAAAAATTTAAAAAGCAAACATAAGAGAAAAGTGCACTGTGACTACATCGTTTACCTTTATTTTACATTATTATGTAACTGCATATTTTACATTTCGCAAAAATGTAGCCTGAGGCACATATTTCCATTGAGCCCGGGTTGCAAAATCATGCTATTTCTGCAAACCACTGTGTGTCAGTCCCATTCTCCTGCTCACACTCTGATCTCTGCTTCTCTCTCAGGCTCAGTACATGTTTCTCCATCAGAGCACTCTGGATCTGCTGTCGGCCAAAGGAAACAGTCAGTCCATATGGTTTGTCAATTACTCCGCTCTGGAGAAGATGGACTCGCTGGATGCAATGGAGGGTAAAATAAAAAAAAAAACATCTCACAGTCAACAACGTGTCCCTGTCATTCTTCAGTAGTCATATTTTGTCATATTTGTTCTCTCTCAGGTGACGTTGAATTGGAGTGGGAAGAGACGACCATGTAGCCGGGATTCTTGTTCGCCGTCAGTTTTTGATGGTGGTGAGCAAACATGGGACACACACTCGTGAATCCGTACACAGACGCTGGGACTTTGGACCCTGGGGCCAAAACACACCAGGCAGAGGATAAAATGAGGAATAGTTGATTCAGAAGCAAACCGATCGTCTCATTTATATGCAGAAGATACTCTCATCCGTCAAAGTTTTTGTTCAACTTCTGTAATGGCTTTATCTCTGCCTACAGTAGAATACGGTACACCGCCAGCTTAAGGAATCAAACCGGATTAGACAGAATTATGTCTGTTGTTGAAGAAAGTACACATATTCAGCAGTCAGGAGTGAGAAAGAGGGCTTTTATGTCCTGTATAATGCACTGTATTATCAAACGCAATTACTAGGAATGAGAGTTGATATGTGGATATGTGTTGAGAGTTGTTTTGGGGACAAATTATGAGATCATTTTAATAGTGTGGCATTTTTTTATTTATGTAACGTAAGCATACCCACTCTTCCACACATCAAGAACGAAAAGTATAATTTACATATTAACCCTTATGTGCTATTGGGGCTGTTTTCATCCACTCTGGGGTGATTTTGAGTCTTAATTTGGCCATAACTTTCTCTGATTCAGCTAGCAGAATGATTTTTGGTGACAAATATTATTTTGACACATATTTTGGGAAAATGCTTTGAAATGTTCAAAAAAAACTCAAGGATACACTCTGGGCAAATTTACTAGCCTTTTGTTATGTTAGGGATGAAAACATCCACTGAATTAAACTGCTGTAAAAATGCGTCAGATTAATATTTTTTTCAAATTGTTTTGCATAAATCTGTTAATTAACCTCAGTCCTGATTAAAACTACTAAATTGTTAAAAAGATTACAGGATTTTAACTCTTTAATTGTCAAATTCATAAATGATGTCACTGATTTGGAGAAAAAAAAACACTAAATTACTTATTTTCAATTTAAAAAGTAATTGTGGACTGGATTTTTCTTATCACAGTCTTGGACATGTGAACGATTAGTAACAGCATTGGCTTTGATGCATTGTTAGTTTTTGTGCAGCATAAGATTTTCATTTTTTTTCTCCCTAGTTTACTATTGGTGGCTGTTTTTGCCCCATTGACTTCCATTATAATCACATTTTTGATTGCAAAACCATGACACCATATAATCATGCATTTTTGATTGTTGGTTTTCCCTGTTGGGGAGAGGTAAATTTGTCATTTTTACTGTTGATCATCAGTTGGCACCATTAACCCTTTAGATAGGCCAAAGCAAAAAGCAAGTTTTTGGATTTTATATGGAGTTATATAGAGTATAACAGCAAATTAAAGTGTGTGTGTGTGTCTGTGAGTGTGTGAGAGTGACCTTTGCGCACTTACCTTGATGCGTCTTAGAAAATCAAAATATGCAACTCAGCTCTCAGAACTACATGGAGTAAACAAAAACAAAGACTGTGTATTTACAGAAGTTAAATTTAGTGGATGTTTTCATCCCTAACATAACAAAAGGTAGTAAATTTGAACAGTGCACAAGGGTTAAAAATTGCTGTTCATATTAAGCTCAATCTGCAGTTATGTTCTGTGAACATAATTACCCACAGTGTGTGCTTTAAAGTCACACAGACTTAGAAAATCTGATTCCATATCTTCATTTCTGTTGTCTTCATTTGATCTTCATCTTTTATTATCACTAAAGGGGAGTTTCATTTATTATAAGCATGCACTATGATGATTATGATTTTTAATTAGGGCTGCATGATATTGGAAAAATCTAACATTGTGATATTTATTTATTCTGCTATATATATATATATATATATATATATTGCGATATGAATATAATTTCGCTAGATGAGTTGAATAACTATTTGGAACAAATTTATTATTTTAGATTGATTGGGATGATTCTGTAGGGGAGTGCATAAAATATAATAAACAATATACAAGCATAGATGAATTAAATAAACAGCGTTTTATTGTTTTCTGAGGAATCGATCTGTATTCAGGTGTACAGTCATTGAATAATCAAATCTAAAATAATACTGCATAGTCTTCATTTTATAAACAGTTCAATAAAATTAATCGTTATTAATTTGTCAAAGTTACAAACAGTACATTTTCTTACGTCTGAATGCTTTTAAAACCCACAGTCCCAGGCCTCAAAAAACACCTGCAAAATGATCAATTATAATCCAGACTCAACACTGCGTATGCTCGTGATCTGAATATTGCGAATGATCACATTGCTGTCATTCATTCAGCCAGGATGCATTTAGTTTGTTATCCGGCTTTCATTTATTCATCATTAATGCTGAGGCAGAGTAAAGTACAGTAACGGCTCTTTATATGTTTGTTCGTTTGTGAATAATAACTTCATTTGTCTTCTATTGCTGTTTTCATTTGCTCGTGACACACACATAAGTGAGAGGAACACATTTGTTGTCTCGCTAAATTGTAAAGCTCTTTCAGAAGTTATTTTCTTTTGCATAACTTATTATTATTAAGCCAAAATGAGTGTCATGAGCTGACGTACGATTCTGTCGTGTGTGTGTGTATATTTGGAGATCAACAGTATTTGTTTTGAAATAAATGTATAAATATTGTTTTTGTTCTGCAGATGTTTATGACTGACATGATTTTTGCTGAATAGTTGTTTCAATTATGATCTGTGCTTCACATGGAGCTGTTATCGAGTATGGAGTACAGTTCATATATGTTTATGGTGCTTTTGTAATTTTGGCCTAGATCTTGTGCTTTTTTGAGGTAAACATAAGATCTAGATTCATGGCTTTGAAATGAGAGATGTGTATAAGTGTTTAGGATGAGACGTTAAACCGAGGTCCTGACTCTCTGTGGTCATTAAAAATCCCATGGCACTTCTTGTAAAGAGTTGGGGTGTAACCCCAGTGTCTTAGCCAAATTCCCTCCATCTGCCCTTACCCATCATGGCCTCCTAATCATCCCCATCCACCGAGTTGACTGTTATCACTGACTACGTTTACATGGACATCAGTAATGGAATTATTTGCCTTAATCTGAATAAGACAATAATATGATTAAGGTGTTTACATGAGTTGCTTTTTGAATGTTCCTTTCATGATCCCCTTTTAGATATTATAGCACATAGATCGATTAACGTCATTGTGTCACCATGCTATTCATATTTCCTGTAATTTCGGGTGTTTCATTTTAAATTTTTCGACTTTAACTGCAGCTTGGCACTTTCGTTCAGGAACATTTCATGCATGCCCCCTTGACAAACGAGATATTGGATGCGAGTATGAACTGCTGGAAGAGTGTTGTTTCAATGGAATTAGAAACCGCACGCCTTATGGGAAAAAAACCTCCGCATTTCGCAATGCAGGTGTCTGTGGTCCTTCACTGATTTAGCAGGTGCAGAGAATAGTGTCAAACAGCCGTGTGTGTACAGACTATCCTGTCCCAAAATGCGGCGAAAATCCTACATGACAGTAATAGTTTGATTGCGGTGTTTACATGTCTGTACTGCACTTCAATAATGCCATTAAAATCGGCATACTCCACGTCTTAATTCCATTTATGTTTAGTTCGATTATGACCTTAATCGGATTAAATTAAGCAAAAATCACTGTTTACATGGTAGACTCTTAATCAGAGAGTATTGTCTTAATCGTATTAAAATCGGATTATTGGTGTCCATGTAAACGTACTCACCGTCTCTCCGCTCCACCAATAGCTAGTGTGTGGTGAGCGCACTGGCATCGTTGTCCTGTGGCTGCCATTGCATCATCCAAGTGGATGCTGCACACTGGTGGTAGTGTGGAGAGACCCCCCTCATGATTGTGAAGTGCTTTGGGTGTATGGCCATACACGATAAATGCGCTATATAAATACATATAAATAATCTATATATATATATATATATATATATATATATTTTTTTTTTTTTTTTTTTTTTTTTTTTTTGCAAAATCAGAAGTGTTGTTCATCCAGTAATCAATAGTGTGTTTATTTATTCATCCACAGGCCATTCAACATGTAGGTTATATGCTTTTTTTTGTTATTTTGTTTAGTTTTTTGTGTAGTTTTTTCTTTCCTTCGGTACAATGTAATTAAAATATAATCCAAAAATAAAACAATTACCAGTATATTTCCCATTAAAAAAAAGTATTTAGTTAACAAATGCTTCTAATTAATAGAAAATGTTTCAAGAGTTCACACTTAGATATTACTTGATAATAATAGCAGGTTTGGCATGCTGTCCCGGGAGAGAACCCTGAGCTCAGAGATAATTGAGCCCAGGGCTCCCGCCTGGTCAATGAGCATGTAAGGGGGTACGAGATCAGGTAGTTCTCGAGAGTTCCCCTTGGTAAAGGGGGAGATGGGGTGGATGGGGGGTTTCTTCAAAAAACGAAGATAAGGGAGTACTTTTAAACAGGCTATTTATAGTGAGTTTGGATTAATCTGATTGGCTTACTAATGATTGTAGATGAGAGATCAGCTGCGATCAATCATAACACATGCTCCTCTCGAAATTAGTTTGTGAAACTTCACTTATTGATTTCTTGCTTGATTGTTTGACTGTACATTTAACAAAAAATACAAAACTGTATGTTTATATACAAAAAATTACTGGTAAACTTCTGCCAGGACATTATCTGTTTTTCTACTGTTTTATTTAATTTTATATGGGGTTTTTTTGGTTTTTTGTAAGTGTAGAACATATATACACTCACCGGCCTTTATTAGGTACACCTGTCCAACTGCTCGTTAACGCAAATTTCTAATCAGCCAATGACATGGCAGCAACTCAATGCATTTAGGCATGTAGACATGGTCAAGACGATCTGCTGCAGTTCAAACCGAGCATCAGAATGGGGAAGAAAGGTGATTTAAGTGACTTTGAACGTGGCATGGTTGTTAGTGCCAGACGGGCTGGTCTGAGTATTTCAGAAACTGCTGATCTACTGGGATTTTCACACACAACCATCTCTAGGGTTTACAGAAAATGGTCCGAAAAAGAGAAAATATCCAGTGAGCGGCAGTTCTGTGGGCGCAAATGCCTTGTTAATGCCAGAGGTCAGAGGAGAATGGCCAGACTGGTTCCAGCTGATAGAAAGGCAACAGTAACTCAAATAACCACTCGTTACAACTGAGGTATGCAGAAGAGCATCTCTGAACGCACAACACGTCCAACCTTGAGGCGGATGGGCTACAGTAGCAGAAGACCACACTGGGTGCCACTCCTGTCAGCTAAGAACAGGAAACTGAGGCTACAATTTGCACAGGCTCACCAAAATTGGACAATAGATTTGGTGGAATGGGAGATTCGCATCATGGATGTGCAGCTGACAATCTGCAGCAACTGCGTGATGCTATCTAGTCAATATGGATCAAAATCTCTGAGGAATATTTCCAAGTACTGAAGTTCTGAAGGCAAAAGGGAGTCCAACCAGGTACTAGTAAGGTGTACCTAATAAAGTGGCCGGTGAGTGTATACTATATATAAAACAAATAGTGTCAGCTGAAAAGGTGAGTATGAATGTTCACATTGTTTTGTATTTTTTCACAGACTGATTGTTTTGCTTAGTAAGCCCAAAATGTACCAGCAGGAGCCACTTTTTTTTTGCTTTTGCTTTTTTTGTTTTTTGACCTTCAAACTGCAGGTTTAGCCATTGACTTGCTTCTTATAAATCTGAAGAAGAAGAAAAAATAGATCTCAGCCTGAAGGTGAGTAAATTAACATCAACTCTTCATTTTGAGTGAACTACTCCTTTAAGGTTTGTGCTTGTTGAAATGATTACAGGAGCTCAATCTGATATATCCCAGAGTGCCAGACTGTCACCCTCCATGTGGCTGCTTTGAAGAGTGAAAGCAGCAATTCAGGAGTCTGGAGAGCAGCACTAAAGCTTTCTGTCAAAACAAGCAGAACAACAGGATCCTTCCTGAGAGGAAGCTGCAGGTATGGAGATGTTTGAGTTTAAAATCAAGCTATTAGCCACAGACTGGCAGTGTCCAAATGACTTACTGCACTCACTGAGTAGATACTAACTTATTTTGAATAAATAATTACTTTGCAATCTGAAATGGTATGTTAATTAAAATGTGCCATGTTGTAATTATCATGATACTGAATGAGGTCACTTCACTTTCATTCACAAATTCGGTCTCATAGGATTGTAAATTCAGAGTCTCACAGATAGAAGTAGGTCATTTAGGTCATTTCCGCCGACACTTTTATGAATAGTGTGATTTCAGAGAAGTGTTACTGTAGGTCTGAAAAATAGTGCAGCGACAACAATATGAAATAACACAATTGATTTTATTTGATTTTTTTAGAAATTATAAAATCACCAATTCTCCCCTCCAAAATAAATGTAATTTAATTTACATAATTTTACTATAATTGGATTTTATAATAATTTATATGTTATAATAATAACGCTTCAATAATTTTAAAATGTACATACAGTTGAAGAAAAAATTATTAGCCCTCCTTTGAAATTTGAAATGTAAAATACACTCACCGGCCACTTTATTAGGTACACCTGTCCAACTGCTCGTTAACACCAATTTCTAATCAGCCAATCATGTGGCAGCAACTCAATGCACTTAGGCATGTACACATGGTCAAGACGATCTGCTGCAGTTCAAACTGAGCATCAGAATGGGGAAGAAAGGTGATTTAAGTGACTTTGAACGTGGCATGGTTGTTAGTGCCAGACGGGCTGGTCTGAGCATTTCAGAAACTGCTGATCTACTGGGATTTTCACGCACAACCATCTCTAGGGTTTACAGAAAATGGTCCGAAAAAGAGAAAATATCCAGTGAGCGGCAGTTCTGTGGGGGCAAATGCCTTGTTAATGCCAAAGGTCAGAGGAGAATGGCCAGACTGGTTCCAGCTGATAGAAAGGCAACAGTAACTCAAACAGCCACTCGTTACAACCGAGGTATGCAGAAGAGCATCTCTGAACACACAACACGTGGGCTACAGCAGCAGAAGACCACACCGGGTGCCACTCCTGTCAGCTAAGAACAGGAAACTGAGCCTACAATTCGCACAGGCTCACCAAAATTGGATAGATGATTGGAAAAACGTTGCCTGGTCTGATGAGTCTCAATTTCTGCTGCGACATTCGGATGGTAGGGTCAGAGTTTGGCGTCAACAACATGAAAGCATGGATCCATCCTGCCTTGTATCAACGGTTCAGGCTGGTGGTGGTGTAATGGTGTGGAGGATATTTTCTTGGCACACTTTGGGCCCATTAGTACCAATTGAGCATCGTGTCAACGCCACAGCCTACCTGAGTATTGTTGCTGACCATGTCCATCCCTTTATGACCACAGTGTACCCATCTTCTGATGGCTACTTCCAGCAGGATAACGCACCATGTCATAAAGTGTGAATCATCTCAGACTGGTTTCTTGAACATGACAATAAGTTCACTGTACTCAAATGGCCTCCACAGTCACCAGAACTCAATCCAATAGAGCACCTTTGGGATGTGGTGGAATGGGAGATTTACATCATGGATGTGCAGCCGACAAATCTGCAGCAACTGCGTGATGCTATCATGTCAATATGGACCAAAATCTCTGAGAAATATTTTCAGTACCTTGTTGAATCTATGCCACGAAGGATTAAGGCAGTTCTGAAGGCAAAAGGCTGATACTGGTAAGGTGTACCTAATAAAGTGTCCGGTGAGTGTGTGTGTGTGTATATATATATATATATATATATATATATATATATATATATATACTGCTGTTGTCCAATGACTTGCCTATTAATCTAACTTTATAGTTAAATCAGCCAAGTCAAGCCTTTAAATTGCACTTTAAGAAATGTAAGAATTAGGAATTTGCTAAATAAGTACTAAAGCCGGCAGCTAGCTCTCTGCAGCTCTCACATGGTTGCCCAATGAAGCTAAGCAGGGCTGCACCCGGTCAGTACCTGGAT
Organism: Danio jaintianensis; assembly: GCA_903798115.1. NCBI lineage: Eukaryota > Metazoa > Chordata > Actinopteri > Cypriniformes > Danionidae > Danio > Danio jaintianensis. Next base: position 6,325,175 of record CAIGQV010018227.1, read on the forward strand.
GGGAGACCACATGGGAAAGCTAGGTTGCTGCCGGAAGTGGTGTTAGTGAGGCCAGCAGGGGGCGCTCAACCTGTGGTCTGTGTGGGTCCTAACGCCCCAGTACATTGATGGGGACTCTATACTGCTCAGTGAGCGCCGTCTTTCGGATGAGACGTTAAACCGAGGTCCTGACTCTCTGTGGTCATTAAAAATCCCAGGATCTCCTTCAAAAAAGAGTAGGGGTTTAACCCCGGCATCCTGGCCAAATTTGCCCACTGGCCTCTGTCCATCATGGCCTCCTAACCATCCCCATATCATAATTGGCTTCATCACTCTGTCTCCTCTCCACCAATTAGCTGGTGTGTGGTGTGCGGTCTGGCCAGGTGGATGCTGCACACTGGTGGTGGATGAGGAGATTCCCCCCAATGTGTAAAAGCGCTTTGAGTGTATAGAAAAGCGCTATATAAATGTAAGGAATTATTATTATTATTATTAAAAATTCCGTACTGTTATCATGGCAAAGAAAAAATAAATTAGTTGGGAAATAGCACTTGATAAAAATATTTGAAAGTGAATTCGTATTCGTATTCGTAATGTATTCGTAAATACATACTCACACTCTGTAAAAAAAATATATTGCTGCCTTAAATTTTTTAGTTGAATCAAATTATATATTAGGTTAAACGTTGTATAACTTAATAAATTTAGTTGAAACCTGATTAACTTATTAAAATAAATTAAAGCAACATAATATTTGTTGTTTTAACTATGTCATTTTGTTTTTTTACCATGCACACACACATTTGAAGGCGATTTTCCCAAGCTTGCATTCAGTCAGTTGTGCTTTTAATAAATGGACTTAATGGTAATGTTTGTTCATGTAAATTAAATGCTAATATTTATAATTAGTACTGATTAGCACGTTGACGCTTGAATGTCAAGTTGAATCAATATGCCAGCTGCTTTAAACAGATCCAGTCAATATTCTTCTATTTGTGAATGTCTATCCAAACAATAGGGTTGTTATACATATATTATGTAAGAGATTGCAGTTTGTAATACCATTATATTCCCATCTAGTGATACTAAAACACAAACACACATACACACAAATGTTCTATTTTCAGCACGTTTAATGATTGTTGAGATATGATCGAGTGACATTGCATATACAGGATATGAATGTGAGCGTATCAAGTGACTTTATACACTATATAAAACTTCATAATAGTGCTCAATACAAATATAGATCATAAAAACCTATGATGGGACCATTGCTTTGGCCATCACAAGGCCATATTTTGAGCCCTACATGAAATTATTTTTCTTCAGACATTTTTTTTTAGCTTATATATATATATATATTTGTTTTTAAAGGAACTTCTGGGAAAGAAATTTGAATTGAAAATTACTCTGAAACTATGGAATCTAGGATATGATTTATGGTGAATTTTCACCAAAATGCAGTGCAGGTTCACAACTTCACAGTCAGAATTACGGCCCCTCGCTGGGTTTACATGTTTCTGCGTTATCTTGGAAATAAATCATGTTGCTACTAGTGCTGTCAAAAGATTAATCACAATTAATCACATCCAAAATAAAAGCTTGTATTTACATAATGTGTACGGTGCATATTTATTTTGTATATATATTAGTGCTGGGCAAACATTAATTACAATTAATCACATCCAAAATAAATGACATAACATATGTGTTTCATATATTTATTATGTACATGTGATACAAACACATGCATAAAAACAAAACTAACTATACAAATTTTTTTGTCATACAGATATTTAAATAGGTATATATAGTTTAGTATCTAAATATAAATAAACATTTTCTCAAATTATATGCATGCATGTGTGTATTTATATATACAAAATAAATATACAGAGCCCACACATATATATTATATAAAAAAACTTTTTATTTTGGATGTGATTAATTTAAACGATTAATTTTTGCCCAGCACTAATAGAATTATAACTAATATATAATTTATATATATATAAATACACACATACATGTATATATTTGAGAAAATGTTTATTTATATTTATTAATTAAATATTTATATCTAATACAAATTATATATAAATATTTTGGTTTTGTCTTTTTTTGTATTTTATATATTTTTTATTTATATATATACACAATATTTATACAGTGAGTACACATACATTATTTATATATATATATATATAAATA
>CAIGQV010018227.1:6331729-6344039 GCA_903798115.1 Danio jaintianensis
TTATTATTATTATTATTATTATTATTATTATTATTATTATTATTATTTTGAAAATGGTGTTGTGTAAATGGCCCCTAATATACAATTAATGTATTATGTAAAACAAAGCTACAGCGGTTTCCCCTGTTTAAGTTAAAAAAGCAACATGGAATGGAAACACAGCTATTGATTATACAGACAGTAAAGTTTATTTTATAGCAGGTACAATGTGGCTATAGCTGGGTCATTTTATTTTATTTTTAATTAAAATAATAATAACATTCCATCTTAATAATTAATATAAGTTGAAGACAAAATTATATTATTATTATTATTATTATTATTATTTTGAAAATGTTGTTGTGTAAATGGCCCCTAATATGCAATGTAAAACGAAGCTACAGCGGTTTCCCCTGTTTAAGTTAAATAAGTAACTTGGGATGGAAATTTTTTTATTGATTATACAGACAGTAAAGTTTATTTTCTAGCGGGTACCCTACTGAAGTGGGTTTAAAAGTAGATTACTGTTTCACATTGGCCAGAAAGTTGCTTTTTAAAAAAAAAACATTAAGATACTTTTATGGGAAAGCACAAGTCAGGAGCTGAGCATCCAAGCGTTTTAAAGGCTTTATGGAGCTCATCATTAGACACAATGTGCATCGCTGAAGATCAAGCGCTTCCTCCATACAGGATGGCAACTGCATCCTAAATCTCTCAGTGGCTGAGACTGGGACTCATGACAGGATAAAGTGTAGGTAGGTGATGCCAAAATCTCTAGCTTTCAAGAAATTCTTTAGTGGCCACGTCCTGACCTAAATCTCTCCCAAAAACCCAGGACATTCACAACACAGTTTCAATAATTTTCGGTCAGATTTGATCATTTGAATGCAAATTTGATGTGAAATCCACCAATGGGAACAAAGTAGAGGTCTGCCTAATGATATGCTGTACAGTTGTTGGTTACTGTAGTTTAATCACTAAAGTAGGGTGTTTTCTTATCTAACAAAACTATTTCACTTTTGCACAGTTTTGGGTGTAATTAGTTAGAAAGTAAATAGTTACTGTAATTAAATGACCTTTTTCACTGAAAAATAAAGTAAGGGATTATGTTTCATTTATTCACTTTCCTTTGGTTTAGTCCCTTTATTCATCAGAGGTTGCCACAAAGGAGTGAACCGCCAACTTATCCAGCATATATTTTACACAGCGTGCAGAGGGCAGATTACGAGAATTACGAGATCAATTTCTATTGGAGGGCGACATGGTGGCTCAGTAGTTAGCACTGTCCCCTCACAGCAAGAAGGTTGGTGGTTCGAGTCCTGGCTGGGCCAGTTGGCATTTCCAGTTGGCATGTTCTCCCAGTGTTCGCGTGGGTTTCCTCCGGGTGCTCCGGTTTCCCCCACAGTCCAAAGACATGCACTATAGGTGAATTGAATAAACTAAATTGGCTGTAGTGCATGTTTGTGAATGAGTGTGTATGGGTGTTTCCCAGTACTGGGTTGCAGCTGGAAGGGCATCCGCTGTGTAAAACATATGCTGGATAAGTTGGCGGTTCATTCTGCTGTGGCGACCCCTGATGAATAAAGGGACTAAGCCGAAGGTAAATGAATGAATGAATTTTTATTGGCTATGAGTTGAGAGTCATAAAATTAAACTAAGTTACTTTTCAGACAATTAGAAAGTAATTTAAATACAATTGTACTTTACCCAACACTGCTTTTGCATTTATTATTTTACAGAAATGTAAGGGTCATTTATTTCTGAATACTGGAATTTGGTTTTGTCTTCAGCTTTAGGCCGAACGGTAAGACGTTTGAAAGAGGGTGGTGACTTCCTATCTCCATACAAAATACGATGTCAACATTTATATAATTGCAAAACATTATTTTATGATGGTGACTAGGAACAAATTGATCTCCCTCTACTCTACATCCATCTACTGTGGTTCAGGTCACATGACATGGAGAAATCTAAATATAGAAACACTTCCTTTGAATACGGGGACATGGTGAACACACACAATAAAGATCTGAGAAAAAAAACAACACCCTCTTAAAAAAATACTATACATCTACTGACTTTAAATACACACTTTAAGGCCATGAGGACCCAACAATTCTACGTGTAGCTTCTGCTGAGCGATCGATGTCAGCAGTTTGACATCGCTGCTTGTGCTATTTTGTGTCTTGGAAAAGAGTGTGTAGATGATAGTTCAGGTTTAAAGCGATATATGAATGTTTTGTCACATGTTATTTATTCATTTACTCATCCTCATGATGCTTTAAATCTGTACGCTGTCATTTTCCCCCCTGGAAACAAATAAATAAATACATTGAGTGTCAAAATAAAACTATTAAGAATCATTTTCATTGGTCAGAGTGAAGCTAAAATAAATTTAAATATTAGGAAAAAACAGAAATGTTGCCTTGTTGGGATTTTAAGCGCTAAAAATTGTAGCTAGATTGAAATATTAAAAAATGAATAAATAAAAACTGAAAAATAAAAGAAAATGTGAAATATTAATAATAAATGTAAATATATATAAATAATACTAAAATAGATCTGGACAGTTTGTAAACTGCACAATAATGTAATCGTTAGGGTTTTTTAATCTTTTAAAAATATCTAAAAATCTAAAAAAATAATTTTAATGTACCCTCCTGTTTAAATGTCTAATAATTAAAACCAAATAAATATGCATGAAATGAAATGTAAATATTCATAGACTGTATTTATAATACGTGTATTTTGTCTAACTGCAGGGGAACATTTTTTTTTATTTAGTGGAAACATTCATTCATTTTCCTTCGGCTTAGTCCCTTTATTCATCAGGGGTCGCCACAGTGGAATGAACCGCCAACTTATCCAGCATATGTTTTACGCAGCGGATGCCCTTCCAGCTGCAACCCAGTACTGGGAAACATCCATACACACTCATTCACACACATATACTACGGCCAATTTAGCTTACCCAATTCACCTATAGTGCATGTGTTTGGACTGTGGGGAAAACCGGAGCACCCTGAGGAAACCAACGCGAACACAGGGAGAACATGCAAACTCCAGACAGAAATGCCAACTGGCTCAGCCGGGACTCGAACCAGCGACCTTCTTACTGTGAGGCAACAGTGCTAACCACTGAGGCACCGTGTCTTCATTTTACTATTAATATCTTCTAAATAAATAAACAACTGAAATACAGTATAAATATCATAAATATTCAATAACTTGTACATTTTGGTCTAGGCTTCTGTATGGCTTCAGAAGACTATAAAGACAAAACCTAACACACTACTTTAATTGTGCTTTCTTTGTCACTATGAATTGTTGCTATACTGGGAAAAAAGAGGTGTAAAGATTAATATTGACAATAAGCTGTTTTGTATTTAATACCAAAAATAACCCAATAAAACAGCAGCAGCATATGAGTTTGTAACAACATGAGGATGATTAAATGCATTTAGAGTGTTCTTTTCTGTGTAAACTTATATTCAGATGATATATATATATATACAGGTGAAGTCAGAATTATTAGCCCTTCTGAATTATTAGCCCCCCTGTATATTTTGTCAACACATTTCTAAACATAATAGTTTTAATAAGTGATTTCTTTTATCTTTGCCATGATGACAGCACATAATATTTGACTAGATATTTTTCAAGATACTAGTATTCAGCTTAAAGTGACATTTAAAAGGTTAATTTGGGTATTTAGGCAAATCATTGTATAATGATGGTTTGTTCTGTAGACAATCGAGAAAAAAAAGTTCAAGGGGGCTAATAATATTGACCTTAAAATGGTTTTTAAAAAAATTAAAACTGCTTTCATTCTAGCTGAAATAAAACAAATAAGACTTTCTCCAGAAGAAAAAATATTATAGGAAATACTATGAAAAATTCCTTGCTCTGTTAAACATCATTTGGGAAATATTTGAAAAAGAAAAAACATCACAGGAGGGCGAATAATTTAGACTTCAAGTGTAAATTGTTCAGACTAGGCTGCGCGTCCCACTGGAGTACCTGCGCTGGCTCAGCAGGTGGCGTGGTGGAGGTGGAGTCGGCGGACAAAACTGATGCGGGTGATGATAAGGAGGCGGTGGAGGTGGGAGGGGCGGCTGCTGCTGCTGCTGCTGTTTTCCTACCTCCCGGGACCTGGTGGGCGTGGAAACAGCTGATTGGATGAGGCGATGGGCGGGGTTGTGGCTGAGGAATGCCTCCACGTGACCACGCCCAGCGGAATCCACAACGATCACCTTGACGATCTGCTGGCACTGGATCAGGGTGTCAGGGGAGATGGTGAGGGCGGAGTCGGGGGCGGGGCTAGGCAGGACGGCCAGGCGTTGCTGAGCGCTGGGCGGGGCCAGAGGAGAGCTGAGTTGGTACGTTTGGAGCCTGTTGTGAATTGACACCTAGTTTAGAAACAGCCAGAAGCAGGAAGCGTTATCAGCCTGGCCTGCTGCACTCTCACGGCCCTCTGGTGCGGATCACACGACGAGGCCATGCCACAGAGCATGCAGGCGGCAAAACACGGCACCAACACCGACATACAGCGCTGTTACACTGGGTGAAAGTGGGGGACGCTTCCTTCCTACACTATCTTTTTTTTTATTTAAAGGGATAGTTCACTCCAAAAAATGAAAATTGACTCACCCTCAAGTTGTTCCATGTGTCTTTTCTGTTAAATGATGTTTTGAAGAATATTGGAAACCTGTAACCATTGACTTCTATAGAAGGAAAAATAAATACTATGGAAGTCAATGGTTACCGGTTTCCAGCTTTCTTCAAAATATCTTCTTTTGTGTTTAACAGAAGAAAGACACCCATAAAGGTGACAATGAAATAAAATAATGAGAGAATTTTCTTTTTTTTTTTTGGATGAACCATCACTTTAAGCTGTAATTTTAAAATAATTAATACAAATTTAGCTGTTTTTACATTGAGTGATTTACATTCAGTTTTCAGCTTTCTTCAAAAGATCTTCTTTTGTGTTCAACAGAAGAAAGAAACTCATAAAGCTTTTGAAACAAGTAAAGGGTGAGTAAATGATGACAGAATTTTCATTTACGGATGACCCATCACTTTAAGCTGTCATTTTACGTAATTCATACATTTAGCTGTTTATACATTGGGTGATGTGGGGAACGCTCCCTTCCTACACTGTCTTTTTTTGTATTTAAAGGGATAGTTCACTCCAAAAAATTTAAACTGACTCAGTATTTACTCACACTCAAGTGGTTCCAAATGTTTCTTATTCTTTTGAATGATGATGTTCTGAAGAATCTTGGTAACCTGTAACCATTGACTTCCATAGTCGGAAAAACAAATACTGAAGAAGTCAGTGGTTACCAGTTTCCTACTTTCTTCAAAATATCTTCTTTTGTGTTCAACAGAAGAAAGAAACTCATAAAGCTTTTGAAACAAGTAAAGGGTGAGTAAATGATGACAGAATTTTCATTTACGGATGAACCATCACTTTAAGGGGTCATTTTATGTAATTCATGCAAATTTAGCTGTGGGTGATGTGGAGGACGCTCCCTTCCTACACTGTCTTTTTTAATTTAAAGGGATAGTTCACTCCAAAAAATGAAATTGACTCACTATTTACTCACCCTCAAGTGGTTCCAAATGTTTCTTCTGTTAAACACTTAAGATGATGTTTTGAAGAATGTTGGAAACCTGTAACCATTGACTTCCATAGTAGCAAATAAATACTATGGAAGTCAATGGTTTCCAGCTTTCTTCAAAATATCTTCTTTTGTGTTCAACAGAAGAAAGACGGTAAAGATGACAATGAAATAAAATAATGACAGATTTTTCTTTTCTTGTTTTTCGGGTGAACTATCACTTTAAGGGGTCATTTTATGTGGTTTATACTTTTAACAAATGTTGCTGTTTTTAGCATTAAAAATGTCTAACAAGGTACAAAGCACAAATTTAAATTTTAGTATCAGACAAGGTTATAGTCTCACATGTGTGTTGAATAATCCAATTTTCTCTCTGGTAAGATAACTAAATGTTATTAATAGTTTGATCATCGTAAAAAAATGGATGGATACATGGATCTAATACATGTTCAGGGAAAATAATTTTAAATTAACTAGTATTTTATAGGTAAGCAAGTGATAAATATTGTAATTTGGCCAATAATTGTTTGATTAAATCGGTATCGGTCCCCAAAAATGTGTTTAGTTTCTTGTTGTTGGAGTAACTGAGGCACAAGTTGTCCATTTAATAAACTGCAAATACTTTTGTGTCGACTGTCCACTTAAAATGCCTAATAATTAAAACCGTTTTACTTGAAACAGCAATCAATATCGACTTTTAATTCATCTCTATATTTTTGAAACAACACATTTATTCATCATAGGTAATGTTTATTTCAACATTGACAAATACAACATTTTGCTTTAACAATGTATTAACAGCGCTGATTTGCCATTGTGTTCACGTGCTCAACAGAAATGACTTTGAATAGCTGTAAAGGTCATCAGTTCACCGAACTCACGGCTGTTTACTGAGTATAACCACACATATAGGGACACTGGAGCGTTTTAAATCCATGAAGATCAGTCGATTTATCAGCGGATCGCTCGTATATCAGCTCATAAACAGACCAGCTGATCGACGTGACTTTGAAACACTCCAGTGTCTCTATATCTGTGTTTGCACTCAGTAAACAGCAGTGAGTTCGGTGAACTGATGACCCTCACGACCAATCACAGTCAATTCTGTTGAGCACATGAACACAATGGCAAATCAGCGCTGTTTAAGAACGTGCTCAACAGCGCTCAAATGTTAGCGGGAAATGGACGTTTTTAAATTGTCAGTACTGACTGGTATCGAATTCCAGTACCGTGGCGTTCCAGTATCTAATTTATAGTACATGTTACAGTGTATTTTTTTTGTCATCTCAACTTGCACCAATTACACTGACTAAAAATATTAAGTTAGATTTTGTATAACTTAACAAATGTTTTGGTTACTTCAAGCTATTTTCATTTTAATTGAATGTTTTCAACTACATTTTTTGTCATACAATTTTTTACATACAAGCATATTTACTGGCATATTTTTTCTTGTTCGTCAAAAAAGAAAAATCTAATAATACTAATATTGTGTTTAGTTGGTTAATAAAGTTACAACTAAATCTGCCAGTTCATGCAGACAGCAGAAGACAGCTTGATACAGTACATACAGCACAGTCGGTGTGGGTGAAAGCGGGTGATGCTGACTTCCTGCTTGAACTGCCGCCATTTGGATAATTAGCTACTATCTTACGCATTTCCTTTTATTACTGCGCTGCTAATCAGACTGTTATATTTTTATCCGTCTGTAAGAAGCATTAAAGTGCCCCTCCAGGGCCTAGGTGCTTGGCAGCGAGAGGGTTCTTGTTGCATGCTGGGTAATTTGCACCTTGTCTTGATAGACCCTGTTTGTGCGTGTATGCGTGTTTGGCATCTCAGGAAAGCGCTTTCGTAGCCTTCTGTCCACACTAGAAACAGCTTAACCTTTTTAATGAAGTATTCAAATTTTAATGAGTCCAGTGAAACTATTGCCTATGGTGTTTCTGGACGTGTGTTAAGAAAATTTAATTTGTTTCTCCACAATTAAGCAAAAGGGTTTTTATGTCAGACTCTACAATTAGGCTTCATTAGTTAATCTTAGTTAATGTATTTCCTAACATGAATTAAGAATGAACAATACTTGGTACAGCATTTATTAATAACCCATTATTAAAATACTAATTCGTGCTTGTTAGCATTAGTTAATGGACTGTGAGTTAACATGAACTAACAATCAACAACTGTATTTTCATTAACAAGCATGAATAAATACTGTAATAAATGTATTGTTCATTGTATGTTCATGTTGGATACAGTGGGGAAAATAAGTATTGAACACATCACCATTTTTCTCAGAAAACATATTTCTAAAGGTGCTGTTGACTTGAAAATTTCCCCAGATGTTGGTAACAACCAAAGAAATCCATATGTGCAAAGAAAACAAAACTAATTAGTTTACAAATGAAGGTATGCGTAATAAAATAAAATGACACAGGGAAAAAGTATTGAACACATGAAGAAAAGGAGGTGTAGAAAGGCAGTGAAAGCCCAGACAGCAGCTGAAATCTCTCAGTAGTTCTTCAGCAACGTTCTGCCCTTCGTCAGTGTAAATTAATATTAGCTGCTTCAGTCCAATGTCTACATTATCAGGATGATGAAGATGAAACCAGGGTGGACATTTCAGCAAGACAATGATCCAAAACACAGCCAAGGAAACTCTCAAATGCTTTCAGAGAAAGAAAATCAAGCTGCAGAAAGGCCCAGCCAATCACTAATTCTAATGGACTTGAATCCAATAGAAAATATAAATTAAAGATCAGATTTGATAGACGAGACCCACAGAACCATCAAGATTTTTACACTCTGTTGAAGTCTGTGAAAAACTCACACCTGAGCAATTCATGTGACTTCAATCTCCACATGAGAGGCGTCTTTAAGCTGCCATCACCAAAAAAGCCTTTTATATAAAGTATTAAATACATTTCAGTGGTTCAGTACTTTCTCCTTGTCATTTTATTGTTGTTACACATACACTTATTTTTCAGATTTATTTTGTTTTGTTTTATTTTTATGTTTGTATTGTTTGGGTTTTTACCAAAATCTGGTTCAATTCCATGTCAACAGCTCCTTTAGAAATATTATTCCCAGGAAAAAACATGACATGTTCAATACTTATTTTCCCCTCTGTAGTGCTACCACATTTTCTTCCTCTGGTAGGCAAGTGTCTGTTTTTGTTAAGCCACAGTATAATATGCAATTTACTATTGTTTTTTGATTCTATAATTAAATGTACACTACTTAAAGCTGAAAGCAGATTACAGTCACAGTGTTGGTCACGACATTTCCTTCAAGGCAAAGGCTGTGTGTGTGTGTGTGAATGTACTCTTCAATGTGTCTTATTGTCAACATCACTTAAGTTTAAAGGGAACCCCTGGTATTAATACTTGTGTCGCTTAATATAACTCAAATGATGTCTATTACTGAACTACATAGTAGAAAACACATGAAAAAATCCATGTTTTGGTCTACGTGCGCATCATTATTTTAGGTGTGCTGTGAATCACGTCAAATGGATGCACTCTGTGATCTACTGGTGCTCCTTTCTGCTTTTTTACTGCACCAACTTGTAAAATCAATATGCTGCCACCACATTGTGCTGCTTCTGCTTGCAATTTCAGTTAAAGGGCAACAGAAGTGAAGCACTTTACAATAAGGTTACATTAGTTAACATTAATGTATTTACTAACATGAACTAAGTACGAACAATACTTGTACAGCATTTAATCATAGTTCAACATTTATTAATGCCTTATTAAAATCCACATTCATGCTTGTTAACATTATAATGCACCATGAGTTATCATGAACTAACAATGAACAAATATTGTTATGTACTGTATTTTCATTAATTAACTGTAACTAACATGAACAAATACTGTAATATATGTATTGTTCATTGTTTGTTCATGTTAGTGAATGCATTAACTAACAGTAACTAATAAAACCTTATTGTAAAGTGTAACCAGCAAGTCTTCATTGTTTTCGTAGACATAAGAGGAGGAGTAAACAATGGGAAGACACAACCAAGCAGACATCAAAGAACTAGCGGTGATGAAAACCTATTGTGTTTTCATGATAATGAAAATTTGAAACGGTTTTTGCATGTTCTCCCCGTGTTCGTGTGCGTTTCCTCCGGGTGCTCCGGTTTCCCCCACAAGTCCAAAGACATGCGGTATAGGTGAATTGGGTAAGCTAAAATTGTCCGTAGTGTATGTGTGTGAATGAGTGTGTATGAATGTTTCCCAGTGATGGGTTGCAGCTGGAAGGGCATCCGCTGCATAAAACGTATGCTGGATAAGTTGGCGGTTCATCCCGCTGTGGCGACCCCAGATTAATAAAGGGACTAAGCCGAAAAGAAAATGAATGAATGAATGAATGATGTTAAATGATAAGATCTGCGTTCTATGACAAAGTGAATGCTTTTTATATATATATATATATATATGTAGGTAGGCACCGAGGTCCACCCTATTTCACCAAGGCCCACCCAATTTAAAATGTCTGGCCTCGCCCCTGGAGTGCAACCATTTGACATCACCTAAAGTAATGGCACCCCCATAGTCCATGGGTTTCCTACTTCAGTGTTTCCCAACCCTGTTCCTTAAGGCACACCAACAATACACATTTTCAGCCTCTCCCTAATCAAACACACCTGAATCAACTCATCAGAACATTAGAAGAGACTCCAAAACCTGAAGTTAATGGGTCAGATAAGAGAGACATCCAAAATATGTACAGTTGGTGTGCCTCCAGGAACAGGGTTGGGAAACACTGTCCTACTACACATTTCACTAAGACATCATTTATATTATATGAAGTCTCGGTGTGTCTTTAAAAGAATTTCACCGCACAACAACAGCAGCTGTATGCAGGACAGAAACACAGCAGTCAGCAAAAGCCTGAGTGAGAGGCCATAGATTACAGATGACGGTGAGGGGCAGATGCTGTTATCTGGGATTGGCAGTGGCGTTATTACTCTGTACGAGGTCTGTGTGTGTGTGTGTGTGTGCAGTGAAGACACCGAGGGCAGGCGTCTCCGCTCTGACGGACAGTGAGCTCAGGGGTCAGTGGGTGAAGGGCAGGGGTTGTGGGCCGATGGGGAGGTTATCTCTGATTCTGCAAGGAGATATAGTGATGATAACTGAATGGACAGTACGTGCTCTCACCACTTACAATATATGCCAGGAGTTTGAAAACGCTCGGGGTTTCCAGATGGAGTTTTGGACAATGTTAGCATGATTACTTAACTTTTATGACATAAATGCATTAAAATGTTATGCAGTTATTACTGAAAATGGTAACAGCACAGCCTTGATTTCTAGAAAAATTTTAAGATTTAAAAAGAGGGCTAATATTACATCATTTGACAAAGTAGAGTTCATGAATATCTAATGTTGCACTGGTTTTAGATATATTGAAAGCATATTAAATGCAAGCAAACCATTTGATGTTTCAGGTAACACTTGTGAAAATAAAATGTCAAATGTACCGTTTCATCGTCATACAGCGAAATGTATTTATATACAAAAATGTACGTTTTAAATTTTTTTGTGGCATGTACTTATTAAAGTATGTATGATAGTATTTTCTCATTCATTTTTTTAATCAAACAAGATGTTCTAATTTAAGCCATTTTTATTAATTTGATACTTCATACTTTTTTAGAAAATTAATTTTAAAGAAATTTAAAAACCTCCATTTAATGTCAAAGATTAAAAACTGTTTTCATAATATCTGTAATTTTCTGTTTCTGACTCTGGCCATAATTGTAGCCTTAAAATTATTACTTTGATGAATTAAAGCATAATGCAGTTATTACTGAAAATGGTAATAGCACACCCTAGATTATGGAAAAAATAATAATAATAATAATAAATAAAAAAAAAAAAAATATATATATATATATATATATATATACACATACATACATAACTTGAGTTCAAATCGAGTTACATTTGAATAAATATCCGATGTTGCACTCATTTAGATATTGACATTGAATATAGATATAGACATAGAAAGCATATTAAACGCAAGTAAATCAATGTCAAAATATAGGTAATAAAATATTTCATCAGGTAATTTCATATTTCATTTATTTATATACAAAAATGTAATGTTTTTTTTCTGTCATGTACTTATTAAAGTATGTATGATAGGTTTTTTTTTATTATTATTTGTTCATCAAATGACATACTCTAATTTAAGCCATTTTTGATATTTTTTTGACAAAGTAATTTCAAAAGAATTTTAAAGCCTCCATTTAATGTCAAAGAAAGTTTACAAATTAATAACTGTTTTTGCAAAATCTCTGTCCCTAGAATTTATTTTATCCTCAAAATCTTGAGTAGGCATAAAATTATGTCATAAATGTAAAAATAAAATAAACAAATCAACAGAGAACTAAAGAACAAATCCTATGAAATCCCTATCTTATTTTGTGACAAAGTGTGCTAGAACAAACCTGGCATGATTTTTAGACACAGCACCCCAAAATTTGACGGAATAATTACTTACATTTCTTAATAAATAATATGCAGTTTAATGTTATTTTCTGTTTAATTACATGCAAGTTTCTTTTTGAAATGTATTTGATTTGTAGACTTTTATAGCTGCACTGATCAATTTCAGAACAATCAGAGTACCATGGATGCTTGAAAAACAGCTCTAACATTTAAAAAATAATAAAAAAATAATAATAATAATAA
>CAIGQV010018227.1:6351017-6363581 GCA_903798115.1 Danio jaintianensis
TGCTAGGGTAATCTGGGTTGTTGCTAGGCAGTTACTAGGATCAAATGAGTGGTTGCTAGAGAAATGAAGAAGAAATGACAACAGAATTTTCATTTTTGGCGACCTGTCCCTTTAAGGTTTGTTCAAATCACACTAGTATGAGTGATAGTGAAGTTAATGAGCTGGTCCAGCTAATAAATGTCTAATAAAATCTCCCTGTGATCACCTTTTCAAATCTGTTACAGCCTCAGACTGAAACGAAAGGTGTTGCACTTTTCAGATTTACGTGACCTTTGTGTTTAATTGGTAGAGGTCTGACTCACCGTCTTCATTCCCAGAATGCTCTGCTCCACCCTGGTAACGTAGGTCACGTGGTCCTCATTGGATCGAAGCTCCCGCTGCTGAATCCGCTCATAAATCCCAGTGAGCATCTCTCGTGGAATATCTGCTCCATCGTCCACTCCTGAAGGGCAGTTTATTCATGCAGTCTTTAATTAGCAGACCAAAATATATAAAGAAGCATAATTCTGCCATGAAATATTAATAGATAAAAGCTAAATGCGATATTTGAATCTCACAACTTGACGATAACGTTTGAAGACACACTCTATGTTGTCTTGAGAAAGCCTAGCCTGAAAGTTTGAAGTAGTTTTAAAAGCTTGAGGTTTGAGGTTTATATTTAAAAGATAATGTAACTGGTTGCTTGGCAGTTGCTAAAATAATCCGAGTGGTTGCTAGGCAGTTACTAGAATCAAATAACTGGTTGCTAGGCAATTGCTGGGGTAATCTGTGTGGTTGCTAGGCAGATACTAGGATCAAATAGTTGGTTGCTAGGTTAACCTGGTTGGTTGCTAGGAAGTTACTAGGATCAAATGGGTGGTTGCTAGAAAGTTGCTAGGGTAAACTCCATTGTTGCTAGGCAGTTACTAGGATCAAATGAGTAATTGCTAGGAAATATAGTGTGGTTGCTAAGCACTTACTAGGGTCAAATGAGTGGTTGCTAGGGTAATCTGGGTTGTTGCTAGGCAGTTACTAAGATCAAATGAGTGGTTGCTAGGCAGTTGCTAGGGTAATTTTGGTGGTTGCTAGGATCAAATGAGTGGTTGCTAGGAAGTTACTAGAGTAACCTGGGTTGTTCCTAGGCAGTTACTAGGATCAAATGAGTGGTAACTTGGCAGTTGCTAGGGTAATCTGAGTGTTTGCTGGGCAGTTGCTAGGGTAATCTGGGTTGTTGCTAGGCAGTTACTAGGATCAAATAAATGGTCGTTAGGCTGTTGCTAGGGTAATTTTGGTGGTTGCTAGACAGTTACTATGATCAAATGAGTGGTTGATAAGCAGTTGTTAGGGTAATCTGGGTTGTTGCTAGGCAGTTACTAGAATAAAATGAGTTGTTGCTATGCAGTTGCTAGGGTAATCTGGGTGGTTGCTAGGAAGTTCCTAGAATCAAATGTGTGATTGCTAAGAAGTTGCTAAGGTAATCTGGGTCGTTGCTAGGCAGTTGTGGGGTGTTGCCATGTGGTTTCTAGGTGTTTGCTATGCATTTATAGGGTTTCTCTTAAGTGGTTGCAATCAAGTTATTAGGATTCTCTGAGTGATTGCTAGCATGATTCTAGCCTGATTAGCATGTCCATATAGCACATTGTTTCAGCAACTTTTCGTCTCGCAATTATGTTTTCACAATTCCGAAGTTTTTTTTTCTTACAATTGCACATTTATAGCTCACTATTCAAACATTTTTCTAAAATTTGTGTCATTTTATTGCATAGTTGCAATAAATATGCAATTCAGGATTTTTAGCCGCTCATTTTTCCAGTGATTTTCTGATTTCTGATTTCTGATTTTCTTCCAGTCCCCGTGTCTTTACATCTCACTTTTAAAAAAACAGCTCTCCTACACCATATGTGTTTGTTATATCCACAGAAAGCAGGCAACAGATCAAAAACTATTTGATCAGAGACCAGGAATCGGTCCAAGACACACACACACACACACACACATACACCTCCTACGCTCCTCAGAGATAATCAAATGTCTCTTCTGATATGACAAAAAATGCTAAATTTAAACATGAAGATAGAAAGCTGATTAAAAATTGGCCAGATTTAAAATCAAATATTGGATCTGTGACCTCAAAACAGTTTTGATTACCAGCACACATACAGTTGAAGTCAGAATTATTAGCCCCCCTGTATATTTTTCCTCCAATTTCTGTTTAACGGAAAGAAGATTTATTCAACACATTTCTAAACATAATAGTTTAATAACTCATTTCTAATAACTGATTATATTATCTTCGCCATGTGAAGTTTATTTATAAACTAATTTCGAGAGGTTCACGTGCTTATGATTGCTTGCGGCTGGTCCCGCATTATCCAATTTATGATTCACCAATCAGATGATTCCTAAGCCACTATAAATACCCTAAGTTCCATATAACAGCCATCTTCATTTTGAAGAATCCCCCCTTCCACCCTTAATCCTCCTCCTTTCCTAGATGGGTAGGAAAAGTTTACACATTCTCCCCGTGCTCACGTGGGTTTCCCCCGGGTTCCCCAGTTTCCTCCCACCGTCCAAAAACATGCAACTTAAGTTAATTGACTAATCCAAATCGGCACCATAGACATGCACCTAGCAAATAGTTATCGCTTAAGAGCAATCACTATCCGTTCATTAGCTACTACAGCAGGGGAGTTCTCGAGATCTACCTGAGCCCAAACTCCCCTCTCGCCTTGCAAACGGGAGGGAGCCCCGGGCTCGAAGATCTTATGAGCTCAGGGCTCTCTCCCGGGACAGCATGCCAAACAAGCTTTATAATCAAACATCAGCTAAGTGTGAACTCTTGAAGATGACAGTAAATAATATTTTACTAGATATTTTTCAAGATACTAGTATTCAGCTTAGATTTAAAGGCTTAACTAGCTTAACCCCCCCCCCCCCCCCCCTCACCCCCCCCCCCCCCTCCCTCCCCATGCATTCCTGAGTATGTCCCATACAGGTGAGTGGGCTTAACAAACCACCTGTAGAAAGACACCCTCTCATCTCTCTGACTCTTGCACCAGGTTGCACATCTGAACTATAGACACTTTCTTAATCACTCCATGTCTCTTGGAAAAACACTGTGCATTTCAAATTGTGCTTCATTCAGGTGAGTGGGCTTGACAAACCACCTGTAGAAACACTCTTATGCACCTGACACTTTATCTAAACTCCATCTTACAAGAACTCAATAATGAAAACGATGTTTACTATAAATGTACCACAATCATGTCACAATCATGCTTCAACCTTAACTCTTTTGCACAATATTAAACCTTAAATACCTCTTTTGCACAATATCATCTTTAATACCTCTCTTGCACAATATCCTGCACAACATTGTTCAGTCTCATGTAAAAGTACTTGTATAGCCTGTCTTATGTGTATAGTTAAGTATATGCATAGGTTTTTAAAATAGCTCTTATGTCCAGTGTTGTGTTTGTATTTATGATTCATTTATGTAGCACCGTTGTCCTGCGAGACACAACATTTTGTTCCTCTGTATGTCCACACATGTAGCGGAATGACAATAAAGCTCGACTTGACTTGACTTTTTAGGCAAATCATTGTATAACAGTGGTTTGTTCTGTAGACAATCAAAAAATATATATATTGCTTAAGGGGGCTAATAATATTGACCTTAAAATGGTTTAAAAAAAACAATAAACAGCTTTTATTTTAGCCGAAATAAAACAAATAAGACTTTCTCCAGAAGAAAAAATATTATAGGAAATACTGTGAACAATGTGTTGATCTGTTAAACATCATTTGGGAAATATTTCAAAAAGAGATAAAAAAAAAAATAAATAGCCACAGGAGGGCTATTAATTATGACTTCAACTGTAAATAAAGACACACACACACACACATAAAGACACACACACACGCACACACACCTCGTAGGTTGCGGATGAAGTCTTCAAGAAGCATCTTGCGCTCTGGTTTGATGTTGGGACTGTACATGTCTGTGTTGAGCAGCACGATAGCGAAGGCCAGGATGAAGATGGTGTCGGGGTTGTGAAACTGCTGCACCACGTCTGGGTTACACATGCAATACCTCTGACTGAAGGAAAGAACAACAAATGACAACAAATAAATGCATACTATACATGGCGAAATTCACACGAGAATCTATAGCAGGAGCTGCGGTTTCCAGAACCTCATCGTAAAAATATATATATAGTCCTGAATTATTAGCCCCCCTGTATATTTTTCCCTAATTTCTGTTTAACGGAGAGAAGATTTTCTTCAACACATTTCTAAACATAATAGTTTTAATAACTCATTTCTAATAACTGATTTCTTTTATCTTTGCAATGATGACAGCACATAATATTTGACTAGATATTTTTCAAGATACTAGTATTCAGTGCAATTTAAAGGCTTATGGGCCGATCACACTGAACGCGCTTTTCCGTTCTGAAAACGCGAGGCGCACCGCACTGCCTTTTTTGTTGACAAGAAAAATAGAAGTGTGGTGCGCTTTTTATGTCGCTAGGCAACAACTGAATCAGCTGTGAATTGTGCGCGAGTGTTGCTGTTCATATTGTTATAATTTTAATATTTAATAATGCTGTGATATTCAAAATGTGTTAAGTCATACAGCTCCGGATAACCCAAACAGGAACTACAAGTCTCTCCTCCATCTTCAAAAGTCTCTGTAGTCGTCTTGACAACACAAACACTGCTGTCACCACAACGGAAACTCCGCCTCTGCTTTTATTTGATTGATTCATTTGATTCGCTTTTTCTGCTCAGAGTTGACCACGCAACCAGTGTTGCCGGATTGGTCGGTTTCCCACCTAATTGGGCGGTTTTGAATTTGATTTTGCAGGTAAAAAATGGCATAGGCGGGTTGACAAAATTTGGGCGGTTTTAAAACGTAAATTTTATACGCAATTTATTTAACAAAACATAACTGTGTGCTCATACTCCATTCAGTTAGTAGTGACCAGTGCATAGCACAAAGCGCGTGGGCCCATCCGCAAGAGGAGGTGAAGGAAAGTTGTATCAAAATCTGACTCCCTGGACAAATCTGACTCCCCTTCGCGTGCACGCGCATCACGCAGCGCCTGCAGTTAAACTCACGGCGGTTTATCATAAAACTTATCGATCATTTTTTTCCGAAATTGACAGCAAGAAAAACATAGAAGCGTTGTCTGATTGACAAGCAGCACCCAATTATGTTCAAAAGAATTTAAAACATACTCTAATAGGTAGAGCAATCTACACAACATTAAGTGCAGATGAGAGGGGGGCAGTGTTTCGAAGTGATCCGGTTATGTTGTGGTTCTGTGACTGCTGGTGTTCCTTGTTGTATGGTTAAAATTATGACAGTTAAAGTAACTAGGTTAATTTTGATTTAAATAAATTAAAATAAAAATTTATCTAATAATTTGGGCGTTTTTTTGTGCGTTTGGGCGGGTTTTGGACAGCTTTTGGGCTGGAAAAAGTCTGCTATATCTGGCAACACTGCGCGCAACGACAAAAGCTCAGTAGGCTGTTAAAACACAAGGCATGCAGGGTGCATGAGCAGCACGCAAAACGCTCGAGGCCGTTAGTAAATCATTCAAAAAAGGCAAGTTATGGTAATTAGGCAAGTCATTGTATAACAGTGGTTTGTTCTGTAGAGAGGGCTAATAATATTGACCCTAAAATGTTTTTAAAAAAACTGCTTTAATTCTAGCTGAAATAAAACAAATAAGACTTTCTCCAGAAGAAAAAATATTATAGGAAATTCTGTGAAAAATTCCTTGCTCTATTAAACATCATTTGGGAAATATTTGAAGGAGGGCGAATCATTTTGACTCAACTGTATATATAATATTTGATGTATAAAGCAATTCATTACTTTTTTTGAAGTAACTTGCACAAACACACAACCAGTTTTCATTGTAGACCATATTAAACGTATTGTTAACCATTAAACAGGTTTTGCCCGTACCATTTTGTCTGTACCGTTAAAATGATGATTATTACAGTGAAATGAACTGCGTCCAATAAGAGCAAGATACAACTGTCATAGTTAATCAGGAAAACGGCTTGTGCATGTGGGAAATGACTCTTCTGTGTGTTTGTTTCTCACCTGAAGGCTTCAATGAGTCTCTCCACTTTCTGAGCTTCTCCTTGCACTCGAACATGAGCCTGAAACTTCCTGAGCGCTTCATCCAGCTCCAGCATAGAGAAATCCATCTCATCCACCACACAGCTGACACAAATATGAAGAAAAAAAAGCAGAAATGTGAACAGCCCCATTAATGAGGCTCCAGCACAGTAACAAATCAAAATGTGCCGCTATTCCTGTCAGTGTTTGGCTCTTAATGTACAACCTCAAATTAAAACTTTAGTTCTGAATATTTGTGCTTTCGTTAATGCAGTCAGGGAAATTCAGTCTTATTAATACCAAAAAAATATATGCACATTTTTTAAGTGATGACAATTCTAAATAATTCAGAATGAATTTATTATTATTAATCACATTCTTTTCTTTTAAAACATGAGTTCATAGTTTCTTAATTAGTTATACACTTTTTTTACACCATATTTTTGCATTTGCAATGACAATTATGACTTTTTTTGATAATTTTTTTTATAATATTGACAATTTCCTTGCAATGATTTATTTGTATTTAGAAAATCTTTAATTTTCTTAAATTAAAATCTTTAATCTTTAATTTAATAATCGTATTTGCATATTCAATATTTATAATTAAAAAGTTTATTTATTAATTTCATTATCCTTTATTAATTAAAAGCATTAAAAGATTAGCCACATTTACAAATAATAAATATATATATATATATATATATATATAGAATATTATATATAGTATAGAAATATATAATATATAAAATTGCTAAACTATTGTATTTTTTTACTCTAGTTATAAATATAATAAAATAAAAACATACCATATTTATTGTTCATGTTTATTTGTGTTATAAATTGATTAACCTTTAGATATTTCATATTTTAACATCCATTCATATTTTATTCTCTGTTTTGTACATTAATTATTTGTCTGTTGAGTTTACCATATATTACTTATCTATTGTATCGTTATTCACTTATTTTTATTCATGTATTGTTATTTCAGTATGATAAAATAAACATACTGTACATGTAAACTTAGCTTCATTTTAAGTGTGCTGTAAACATACTTGCCAATGATTCCCATTCTGGTTCTTTTTTATAGAAAGCCATTTTTAATCCAGCTAATCATATTGGATTCATTTGTTTTCATAGCTGCTTTCTGTGATTTAGGCCTAAACCCTGATGAAGACAGGACTCACTCTAACACGTCTCTGTTAAACTGCCTTTTGCTGTTTCCCAGAAACTCCCCGATCATCTGCCGGCTCAATCCTTTCCTCTGAAGCAGAAAATGAGCCACACCGATGGCTGTGTCCGGAATAAAGCCCCTGGATATCAGGAACTGGATGCCTTTGTCTGGATTTCTGCAGGACGATCAAGGAAAATGTAGGTGAAAATAATATGAAGACATATTTCTTGAGCAAGTCAGCATATTAGCATAATCCTGATGGATCATGCACTGAAAAAAAATGATTCATTGAATTTACTAATTTTTTTAGGGAGAAGGGGCTGAATTTAAACAAACAAATTGAATTTAGTAATGTTCAACTTAATTTGTATGTTTAAATTTAGCCCGTATAAATTGTTTGCAACCAGTTACCTTAAAAATGGAGTAAATCCAATGAATCATTTTTTGATTCAAAAGAGAATCTGAGAAAACGGAGAAAACTGGAGTTATTCAGCTTAGCATCATAGGAATAAATGGCATTTTATAGTACTGTATATAACGATAGAACGTACAGTATATAGTATATCAGTTGTTTCAATAAAGAGTAATACTTTTTTACATTTCTTTCATTTAAGTTTAATCACTTCACATTTCACTTTTTGGGCTAAAAGGGTCTTACATTTGTGGAAAAATAGAATTTTTTTGATTATATTACAAACAAATAAGTTAGGTCTCGTTGGGAAAAAAAGTAACGCAAAAGTAACGTAACTCATTACTTTCCTTAAGAAGTAACTAAGTAATAGTTATTTTTAAGATTTATATATTTCTTTTAAAAGTAACTTTCCTCAACACTGGTATAATATTATTTAGAAAGTATTACTGTTTTTATTGCATTTAGCAAATAAACCCAACCTTGTTATACAAAAATATCAAATAAATTTTAATGGGGACCTATTATGCCCCTTTTTACTCTCTAGAGTGTGTATGCAAAGTTTAAGCTCAAAATACTCCACAAGTAATGTTTAATGACTCTTTGAAACTGACCCTTTTAGGCTTTGATCATAATTGTGCAGTTTTGGTGACTGTTGCTTTAAATTCAAATGAGATTTGAATTTAAAGCGCCCTATTTTCACAAGAGGGCGGAGCTTCAAATGCCTATATGTCAGCATAGTGGCAGATTCAAAACGTTATTTCTGTGAAAAACTGAAAATGTCAAAAGAAGTGGCTCAGAAGAAAGTTGTCATGATCATCAGCGATCCAGGCTTGCAGATCGCTGGTAAACATGCACCATCAACCAGACTACAATTCTACATATCCCATCATTCACCTCACACACACCTGTTCCGGATCTCCGATGATTGAACACACACAGCTGGTAGCTCATCAAAGACTGATTTCTCAGACTATATATACTGTTCACATTCCGACACATATTGCTGAGTCTTGTTATTGTAACACCACAAAGCATTTCCTAGTCTTGTCTTTCCGTGTTTCTTGACCGTTGCCTTGTTTCCTTGTTTTCGTTGTTTGCCGCCTGTATCGACCATTTGCCTGTGACTTGACCACGCTTCTGGATTACTCTAATGATGCGTTCACACCGGATGCGGATGAAGCATCAAGCATGAGTGATTGACATGTTAAGTCAATGCAAAGACGCGAATAGACATCCTGCAGCGCGATACGCGCGAATGAGGCGGCGTGAATGATGTGATCCGTGCAAATGAAGCTGCACGAGTTGAGCGTTTTGAATCGCTCGAGTTGGAAAATCTGAACTTTAGCGGACATTCGGGCCACGTTAACCAATCAGAAGCTTTCTCTTATAGGGGAGTGATTATGACGTAGTGCCTGTTGTTGGTGTCCTGAGGGGAAATCCTCCTGCCGACACCGGACAACAGCTCTTCAAACTGGGCTCGGTTCAGTCCGAAGCACCGCTGAAAGCCTCCATCATCCAGGTATAGTTATATAGGAGTTGATGAACTCACAGAGCTGGGTGCACCTCTGAAATGATCTAGTGGACTCAGACACAGCGCCGAATGAATATACGCTGTTTATAGTCTCCCTAAAGCACATAAACACAGCTGTTCTCTCAATAAAATCCATGTTAGCCATTTAGCAACGAAGCTAGAGTCGACAGGCAGACAGAAACCCTGCCCATGACGTGAATCCGCGTCTATTGTGAAGTGAATTTGCCACGCGAATGAATCGAATTTGCCGCAAATGAAGCGAGTAAACTCAAAATGTTCACGTGTCTATTTACGCATGAATAGCGTGATTTGTTCGCACGTGCTGAGTCTGGTGTGAACACAGCATTATACTTCTGTTTGTACCTGTTGACCTTTGCCTGCCTGACGATTCTAAATAAACTGCACATGGATCCTCACTCCGCTGTCACCTCGACTCCCCATTGGTTAAAAAAGTAGTCTATGGAGAGTACGGTGTTCATTTGTGCATCCTAAAACTCCACATTTATAACCATCTTAGTCGCTGATATTATCTTCAGCAGTTACTGTGCAAAAACTCTATAATGGCTGACGGCTGCTTCTCACTCAGGGCTGTCTATGCTAATGAGAGAGAGATTGTCACTAATGGGCGGGGCTTTCCCCCTCTGATGACACGTACAAAGGGAGAATGTCAATCAAAGTGTTTCTGCAGACTGTTTTTATCAAGTGTCATTATCAATAGATAGAATCAATTAATTGGCTATATTGACACACAGTTGCCACACAACTGTATTTAACCCCCTTCTAAAAGTGATTTTTGCATAATAGGTCCCCTTTAATGATTTTAAACACTATACTCAATGATTTTTACCATTCGTTTTATCAATGCTAAAACCCTTCACCGCATCCCAGCACCAAATCAGAGCAGAAAACGCACAAATACACAAACAAATAATTCAGTCTGAGCATGTGGAAATTATAATGGTGTTTCCAGGAAGAAACTGCAGAGGTTTGTGTGTACAGAACAGCATGTGTGTGTGCGCGCAGCTTGTCAGATTCACATATAGGCCTGTACAGTATATGTGTTAAGAGAGATATTCATAGCTACAAACATACAGTATTTACAGACAGATTAGCGTTTCTGCATCAGTGAACATATTGTCCACATTCTCTTTCAAAGACGTCCATCTGTGCATCACAGAGACTGCATTAGCAACCCTCAGCTAAAACATCTGGACTAAAGCTAAAGTATACTTCACTTTTTACATGTACTAGAGTTTGAATATGGGGTACATGACATAATATTCACCATCAGAACACTACACATACTATGATACATGCTAAGTATTTCAGGGCATGTTTACAGTGCACATTTAATTATCAGAACAGTACACGTATACTGTACATTGTGCAGCCTGATACATGACATAAAACTCTTACAGAAAAACCATGAGTCTCATATGTGTAATCACATGTTAAAATCATGTGGAATTTGTGAAACACATGAAAGATGTGTTTTTTCTGGAACATTTTTATGTTAAACCAATATGAAAACCGGACGATAACCGGTTTCAAGGTTTACCGCGGTTTGGAAACATCAAGGTTTTAAAAGCGCAAAAATGTTGTGTTATACCTTTTCTATGGTATATGTATTTTTTTTTTTGACTATTTTATGTCGTTTTTTAGGCCAACAGTATCTCCACATCAAAAGTTACTGGTCAGCTCACGATAAAAAAAAAAAACATCTGAAAAACAAATTGCTTATAAACCATCATATAAGCACGCTGTAGACCTGAACAGTGCAGTGGCTTACTTTATATCCAAAGAAAAGAAAGATATCCAAAGATGGCTTTTCAAGTTGTAAAGAAAGACAGCAGAAGTCAATGATTTATTTTTATTATTTAGCCAGAATATTATTTAGCTTCAAAATATTTTAAATGTTTCTTAAAATTAAATGTATTGGGTTCAAGGGGGGGGAAAGTTGTTGTTTTTTACCCAGACTTTTAAAAAAAAGAACATATTTTAGAGCAGTAATCACTATACTGGGATAATGTGAAACCGTGATATTTTTATCCAAGGTTATCATCAGTGTCGGGCACGTTCCTTTAAAAGAGTAATTAGTTATAGTTACTAGTTACTTCTGAGTTACATAATTATAAAGGTAAATAATTACCAGGGAAAGTAACTATTGCGTTACCTTTAAAAAATCTAGTTTGTCAAATTAGATTAGAATTACTTGTCGCCGATGCAGAGAGACTTTTTTTCCTGAGCATAAGTTGCACGATACATAAACATTCTTGCCTTTCACCTTAGCGAGGGAACAGTAGTGCTTATATTTCCAGTTTGCAAACGCTACAGACCATCTTTCTGACTCCTGGTCGTTGATGTGTGCGACTGATTGTGTGTGTGCTTGTGTGTGTGAACGCCTGCACTACTCTGCCTCTGATTGGCAAACGATGGAAATGTACTCTATCTAAGCCAATCATCACATTCTCAGTTACACCATGTTCACAAAGACACCAATCATCATCACTGGTTGGTTATGTGTCCCGCCCCAGCCCCAAACACACACACACACACACACACACACACCCCAGAGAAAGAGAGGTCTTATGGCTGAGAGAGATGCTGCTCGCATGAAAACCGCTTCAGTGTTCTCAATTATAGTAACGCACATTTTATTGTCAGTAACGGTAATGGCGTTGTAATGGGAAACAATAATTCAATTGATTACTCGTTACTGGAAAAAGTATAGCCGTTAGTAATGCAGTTTATTTATAGCGCCGTTATTTACATCACTGCACAAGAGGCATATTTTTTTCATCAGAACAGTATACTACATACCTGTATACTCTTACTGATAAACCATGAGTCTCATTTCTGTAATCACATGTTAAAATTATGTGCAATATGTGAAACACGTGTGAAATATGTGGTTTTTCTGCAACATTTTTATGCGAAACCAATATGGAACACCTGAAACACATGCGAAACGTGGACACTCTTACCAAAAAATCCGAAATTGGAAGAAAGAAATTTGCAATTATGTAAAAAAAATACTAAATAATTATTTTTGGTTTTGGTTTTGGATCTAGTGCATCCATAATTTTCGGTTTTGGTCTAGAGTTTTCATTTGGGTGTATCCCTATAAATGACTATAGTATTTATTATGTGGGTTATTAGATTAAGATTATTCACATATCTGTTCTCTGTCTTCTTTTGTGTTTGCCTGTTGTTTTCTTTAGCACTCATCTGCGAGATGACGTCATTGCGCCATGTGCATTATTTCCAGCCCGCTGAGTGTCTTCACAGGTCGCATCCGGCAAACATGCACACACACACACACACAC
>CAIGQV010018227.1:6373581-6392436 GCA_903798115.1 Danio jaintianensis
GTGTGTGTGTGTGTGTGTGTGTGCGTGTGTGTGTGCGTGTGTGTGTGTGTGTGTGTGTGCTGTACCTGTTTTTGTTTGAGATCAGAAGAGAGCTCATATTCTGGTGGATGTGAGCAGGGAGGCACGTCAGGCTGGTCATCTCTTTCCTCTTCTTTCTGTTCTTCTCCTGCAGCAGGAACGGAGCTGCAGTTCAGATGACACAAGTGAGCAGGGACTGACCCAGATTCCCTGGCTTTTAATCTACACTGATCACAACCCAGTGCGCACTCACCACTAATTAACTCTGCTTAATTACTACACGCAGGCTTTCACGGGTTGCAGATTCAACATGGTGTCCGTGGGAAACGGTTCGCGGTAATCAAGTGAAGGTTTCAGATCATCCTTTCAAATCATCATTTAACGGGCAGAAACTGCTCGCTGGATGATGTAGCAAAATTTTATTTCGGATGAGACGTTAAACCGAGGTCCTGACTCTCTGTGGTCGTTAAAAATCCCAGGATGTCCTTCGAAAAAGAATAGGGGTTTAACCCCGGCATCCTCACTAAATTTGCCTACTGGCCTCTGTCCATCATGGCCTCCTAACCATCCCCATATCATAATTGGCTTCATCACGCTGTCTCCACTCCACCAATCAGCTGGTGTGTGGTGTGCGGTCTGGCGCAATATGGCTACCGTCGCGTCATCCAGGTGGATGCTGCACACAGGTGGTGGATTAGGAGATTCCCCCAATGTGTAAAGCGCTTTGAGTGTCCAGAAAAGCGCTATATAAATGAATTATTATTATTATTAATTGAAATAAGTTGTGGCGTCACGGTGGCGCAGTGGGTAGCACGTTCGCCTCACAGCAAGAAGGTCGCTGGTTCGAGCCTCGGCTGGGTCAGTTGGCGTTTCTGTGTGGAGTTTGCATGTTCTCCCCGTGTTCGCATGGGTTTCCTCCGGGTGCTCCGGTTTCCCCCACAAGTCCAAAGACATGCGGTATAAGTGAATTGGGTAGGCTAAATTGTCTGTAGTGTATGTGTGTGAATGAGTGTGTATGGATGTTTCCCAGTGATGGGTTGCAGCTGGAAGGGCATCCGCTGCGTAAAACATATGCTGGATAAGTTGGCGGTTCAATCCGCTGTGGCGACCCCAGATTAATAAAGGGACTAAGCCGAAAAGAAAATGAATGAATGAATGAAATAAGTTGCATTTATTGTTTTAGAATATTAATTTATTCATTTTCCTCCGGTTTAGTCCCTTATTTATCAGGGGTTGCCACAGCGGAATGAACCAACAACTATTTCAGCATATGTTTTATGCAGCGGATGCCCTTTCAGCCGCAACCCAGTACTGGGAAACACCCATACAATTACACAGAAACTCATACACTACGGCCAATTTAGTTTATCCAGTTCACCTATACCGCATGTCGCTGTGGGGGAAACCGGAGCACCCGGAGGAAACCCACGCCAACACAGGAAGAACATGCAAACTCCACACAGAAATGCCAACCTACCCAGCTGGGACTCGAACCAGCGACCTTCTTGCTGTGAGGCGAAAGTGCTAACCACTGAGCCACCGTGCCGCCATATTTTAGAATGTAAATAATTATATATACAGTGCTCAGCATAAATGAGTGCACCCTATTTTGAAAATGATTATTTGTATCCATTTCTCAGTGAATATTGGTAATGTACTTCGGTGCATTTGAACAAAACAGATTTATTAAACAGATATATTTATTCAAATATTATTTTAGTCACAGAACTTTAAAAATAGCAGCACGGTGGAGCAGTGGGTAGCACAATCGCCTCACAGCAAGAAGGTCGCTGGTTCGAGCCCCGGCAGGGTCAGTTGGCATTTCTGTGTGGTGTTTGCATGTTCTCCCCGTGCTTGCGTGGGTTTCCTCCGGGTGCTCCGGTTTCCCCCACAAGTCCAAAGACATGCGCTATAGGTGAATTGGGTAGGCTAAATTGTCCGCAGTGTATGTGTGTGAATGAGTGTGTATGGATGTTTCCCAGTGATGGGTTGCTGCTGGAAGGGCATCCGCTGCGTAAAACATATGCTGGATAAGTTGGCGGTTCATTCCGCTGTGGCGACCCCAGATTAATAAAGGGACTAAGCCGAAAAGAAAATGAATGAATGAATAAACTTTAGAAATAGAAAGATAATACATTTAAATTCAAGCAAAATATTGCAAAAAAAAATGACAAACTACAACATTTCAACCTAATTTTATATTTTTTTGTTTCTCTTGGTTTTTCTCTTGAATTTTTATTTAATATTTTTCCCTGACAAATAAATTTGGTTGTACTAATTTTTGGACTGTTATTGTTAGTTATTTTGTTAGATGATTACTTTTAAATTTTTCTTATTATTATTATCATTATTATTTTAAAAGATAGATATTTTTATATATATACTTATATGGGGCAACATGGTGGCTCAGTGGTTAGCACTGTTGCCTCACAGCAAGAAGGTTGCTGGTTCAAGCCCCGGCTGGGTATTTCTGTGTGCAGGTATTGGTAAGTCTGCATGTTCTCCCCGTGTTCGTGTGGGTTTCCTCCAGGTGCTCCGGTTTCCCCCACAGTCCAAACGCTCTATAGGTGAATTGAATAAACTAAATTGGCCGTAGTATATGTATGTGAGAGTGTATGAGTGTTTCCCAGTACTGGGTTGCAGCTGGAAGGGCATCCGCTGTGTAAAACTTATGCTGGATAAGTTGGCGGTTCATTCCGCTGTGGCGACCCCTTTTTTGCATTTTAAGTACTCACTCAAAACTACTAATTTACAGATTTTTTTAACGTTTTAACATTTCAGACTGCATCTTTAATAAATAAAATCCTAACTGACTAATTAATACTTCATAAATACTTATAAATCAGTGTATAATGTGATATGAACATGTATACTAATAATTATCAACAGAGTTATAATCATTATAAGTATGAGCTTCATAGAAAGTGTTACAGAATTAGAAGTGAGTTATTGAAAATTAAAAATGTGTTGAAAAAATCCCTCTGTTGAACAGCACTTGGGAAATATTGGAAAAATATTAGTACAATATATATTTAAAAAATAAATCATTATTATTTTTTATTGGCATTTAAAAATATGTATAATTTCACAGGGGGGCTAGACTGTAAAAACATGTAATGACAAAAAGTCAAGACAACAAATATTTTTATGTTCATTCCTTCATTCATTTTCCTTCAGCTTAGTCTCTATTTCAGAGGTACTCTGTTTCAACCCAGTGCTGGGAAACCCATACACTCTCACATTCACACACGCACTCATACACTACGGCCAATTTAGTTCATCCAATTCACCTATAGCACATGTCTTTGGACTGTGGGGGAAAGAAGTGGAATGTTATGCAATGGCCAAGTCAATCACCTGACCTGAATCCGATTGAGCATGCATTTCACTTGCTGAAGACAAAACTGAAGGGAAAATGCCCCAAGAACAAGCAGGAACTGAAGACAGTTGCTGTAGAGGCCTGGCAGAGCATCACCAGGGATGAAACCCAGTGTCTGGTGATGTCTATGCATTCCAGACTTCAGGCTGTAATTGACTGTAAAGGATTTGCAACCAAGTATTAAAAAGTGAAAGTTTGATTTAGGATTATTATTCTGTCCCATTACTTTTGGTCCCTTAACAAGTGGGAGGCACAAATGCAAACTGTTGTAATTCCTACACTGTTCACCTGATTTGGATGTAAACCCTCAAATTAAAGCTGACAGTCTGCAGTTAACATGGAGAGAACATGCAAACTCGATACATAAATGCCAACTGGCCCAGCCGGGACTCGATCCAGCGACTTTCTTGCTGTGAGCCACCGTGCCACCTATTTTTATGTTGCTTTAACTTATTTTACTAAGTTTATCAGCTTTCAACAATTTTTTTTTAATTATACAAAGTTTAACTTAATATTTTTATTAGTCAGTTTGATTGATGTAACTTGAAATGACTAGAAAAGTTAATTGGATTCAACTCAAAATGTAACAGTGTAATGTAAAATGCATTTGATTTGGTTACCCCCATAGTACAATTATAAATCACAATGCCCAGATTTCATATACATATGAAGCAAAGCCTAGAAAATCAAACCTAACAACCCACACAATCTTACATAAGCCCACGCATGACAAAGCCATTTCCTCTTATGTTGAGCTCATGAAGAAGCATCTGGGAGTGGAAGTGGGATGTTTAAATCATGAGAATGTCATAAAGTATGTCTCTTCTGCTTAACAACACAGCTCTGCCCCCATTTCCATTTTCTCCAGGTTCTCTCTCTCGGTGTAGACATGGGTTTACAAGGCACACTGCTGACTGCATTCACTGTCAGCACATTAGCTGCTGCCCTGGAGTAAAGGCCACTTAAGCTGTGTGAGCACTCCAACGCCAGGAGAACAGAGCAAGCTTTTCCATCTTTCATGCGCCAAGAACTGCTCGCCTCCGAGGAACCACAACAAATGCAGCAGAACCTTAAAAGAGAGTGAAAACAGACGCCGCTCCACAGATCATTTGTCTGCTGCACAATTGATCCGAGAACGCAAGCTGAAATGTGATCTCAAGACACTGCAGAGGAAATGACTAAATAAAATGAACTAGTTATCAATAGTGGTGTAAAATCAATGTACAATCAAGGTATCTACTGCATATTCATTCCTTCATTTTCCTTCGTCCTTAGTCCCTTTATTCATCAGGGGTCGCCACAGCGGAATGAACCGCCAACTTTTCCAGCATATGTTTTATGCAGTAGATGCCCTTCCAGCTGCAACTCAGTACTGGGAAACACCCATACACACTCATTCACACTCATACACTACGGCCAATTTAGTTTATTCAATTCACCTAGCCCATGTCTTTGGACTGTGGGGGAAACTGAAGCACCCGGAGGAAACCCACACCAACACGGGGAGAACATGCAAACTCCACACAGAAATGCCAACTGGCCCAGCCGGGACCCAAACCAGCGACCTTCTTGTTGTGCAGCGACAGTGCTAACCACTGAGCCACTGTGTCGCCCTCTTCTGTATATTATCATCACAAACGTTTTCAAATAAAAAAACATATAGAATATACGCTGTAAAAAAGTTCCATGCAATTCCTTTATGTTGTCCCAACACAAATCGATTAAGTTAATTGTTTTTACAAATTTAAGTGGATTGAACATAAAAAAAATTAAGTTGCCCTGTTATCCTGTTTTCAGCTCAAAACGGAAAATAAAAATAAACGAAAACAGAGAAAATGGAGCAGTACAGAAGTAAAAATGTACTCAAGTAAAAGTGAAAAATACTTAAATGTCTTAGCAAAGTACAATTCCTGAGGAAATCTACTCGCTTACAGTCATTTGAGTATTTGTAATTCGTTACTTCACACAATTCGTGCATCGTTCGTGCTTTTTATATTGTTCAATTTAGAATTAAATTCAGAAAATTCAGGACATATTTGATCAAAAATAATAATGTTTTTTTCAACATTACCCATTTTCAGTTTTACGATGAAATCAAAAATACAAAAAACAAATTGTTATTTGATTTTTAAATGTCGTATTGCAAACGAATAATTATGAAGTCCTATTTTGATTTTCCAAATTAGAATTGTAAATTGAACATGAAAAGAACGAATGATACACAAGCTGAAATGTGATCTCAAGACACTGCAGGTGAAATGGCTAAATAAAACCAACTAATAGTTATCAATAATGGTGTAAAATTGGTGTGTGTACAATCAGGGTATCTTCTGTATGTTTCATAAATGTTTTCAAATAAATAAAAAAACAGAAAACAAATTTAAATATACTCTATAAAATATGCTGGGTTGCACACAGTTCCTTCCCAACACAAATCGAAACTTAATTGTTTTTACAAATGTAAGTGGATTGAACATAAAAAATTAAGCACCCCCCAAAAATGTTTTAATTTTATTAATTGTGTGTGTAAATTTGTTTTAAATAAGTAGTTTTTTTATTAAATTTTTTTTATGCAGCAGATGCCCTTCCAGCTGCAACCCAGTACTGGGAAACAACCATACACTCTCACATTCACACACACACACACACAAACACTACGGCCAATTTAGTTTATTCAATTCACCAATAGCGCATGTTTTTGGACTGTAGGGGAAACCGGAGCACCCGGAGGAAACCCACGCCAACACCGGGAGAACATGCAAACTCCACACAGAAATTTGTTGATTTGTTTAACTATTAAAAAGAAAAGTTTAATTATTATAAGACTTATATTGTTATTATAAGATAAAAATGGCAAACAAATGTGTTTTTTGTATTTCCCATCTTCAGTTTGACCATGAAATACACAAACTATTATTTGATTTGTTGTGTAGTTGTTCAAATATTAAGTCCTATTTTGATTTTCCGAATTTGAATTCTAAATTTAATATTAAAAGAATGAATGATAGATGGATTTTCGAAATGGGGTGCACTCATTTATGCTGAGCACTGTATGTACAAAGTAGACCTTCTAAAAGTACTCAAAAGCTGTGGAAATGATTCCACTTTATACCAATGAAGTCTGGAGATTAGTTGCTAAAGAAAAAATATATATTTTGAGAAAATGGCCTTAAAGTTCACTGAAAAAATTAAAATGACTTCATCATTTACCCTCGCTCATGTGGTTTTAAACCGTTATGAGTTTCTTTCTTCTGCTGAATGCAAAAGAAGATAGTTTGAAAAATACTGATGGATGTCACCCATCCATAGTACTGTAGGACAAAAAATGACTATAGAAGTCAATGGGTACCAGCTCTTTTCTAAATATCTTATTTTGTGTTCAACTAGTAAAGAGTGAGTAAATGATGACAGGCTTTTCATTTTTTGATTTTTCCTTACATTAGACTGTACTATGAAAACCAGAAAATACTCAAACTTGACAGATGCGTGAAACAACAGTGATTTCGCCTGCAGTGTCTCACCTTAAGTGAACCGGTGCAGGCAGTGAATAGCTTGATGCTATTTCCCGTGATATAACTCCAAATAAACATGCTTTCTCTTTCATGCAGATTGTGCAAGACGACAGGTTTCAGCATCATAAAAAAAAAACCAGGCAGCTGTTTTCTACAAACAAGAGGTGAGAAACTACTCCATGCTTACATATTCTCCTTATTACTCCCTCGCTAAACCATTTGGGAAATAACTGGAGCAATATCACAGTGGGCTTTCTGCAGAAATGAACACTTTCCTGTTCATCAATAAATGTGGTTAACTTCATTAGTAGTGTTTTCTCAGGCTTATGGTTACTTACTCATTCCTATTGGGTTATTCATTTAAACAGACCTTTAAGTTAAAGGTTAAACTTCATTTCACTAATAATCTTGTGCTACAGATATAAATGACTTGACCTCAGCTTACAAAATACCCTAGCAACCGAATTGCAACGTTATGAAGCCAATTGCAATAAACGGCAACATCAAATTCCTTAATAAATAATAATAATCATACTGTATGTTTTTCTTTTTATATTTGTAATTTCTAAAAAAGGGGGCGGCGCGGTGGCGCAGTGGGTCGCGCTGTCGCCTCACAGCAAGAAGGTCTCTGGCTCGAGTCCCAGCTGGGTCAGTTGGCATTTCTGTGTAGAGTTTGCATGTTCTCCCTGTGTTGGCGTGGGTTTCCTCCGGGTGCTCCGGTTTCCCCCACAGTCCAAAGCTATAGGTGAATTGGATTAACTAAATTGGCCGTAGTGTATGAGTGTGTGTGAGAGTGTATGGGTGTTTCCCAGTACTGGGTTGCAGCTGGAAGGGCATCCGCTGCGTAAAACATATGCTGGAATAGTTGGCGGTTCATTCCACTGCGGGAAAATGAATGAATGAATTTCTAAAAAACTCTATTTTTACCATCATAGTGGTCAAACTTTGTTATTCATTTAATTTTTATTTTACTCTCATGTCTGTTACCCTTGTTTTAATATTTTTATCAATATACATTTATATACAACACACACACACACGAACACAAACACAGAGAGAGAGATGTGGTTCATGTATAAAAGAATATTATTGAATAAATAAAAATATTTACTTTAATAGGACTTTTTTATAGTGAAATAAAATAAAGCAAAATGCATCCCTATTTCATGCTTATTTTGGCTTTTTTTTCTCGACTTTTTCAACAATTGTCCACAGAAATAGAGCTCCTCTATGGTGTTGACCAGAAAAAAATCTGAGAATTTTTGTTACAGTCAAAAAATAATTGAACACTTTTAAAAGGTGAACATGTTGTAAAATTTCTAACACACAAAAAAAGATTTTCTGTTTATCATTCATTTATTCATTGATTTTCTTTCAGCTTAGTCTCTATTTCTCTATTTTTATCTGTTTATCTTCACTGAGAAATGGATACAAATATTAATTTTCAAAAGGGGGTGTATTTATTTTTGCTGAGCACTAATATATATATATATATATATATATATATATATATATATAATTAATAAAACTAAATTTGCTCTGTTTTCTTGATTATCTTGCCTCTTTTTCCTCTTTTTCAACAATTGAGTCATAATTTTCCCTAGAAATAAAAAGTTGAAAATGTCTTCAAATTTCGAACACAAAAAAATTACATTTTCTGTTTACTGTGCTCACAGTTAGTGCTGTTTCATTTAGAACATCCGTTCAGACCTGGGTTTGTTGACAGCATAAAATATGCGTTCAACAAAGCTCAGATGGTTTGAAGTTCCAAAAATAGTGCAGAACTGCCAACATTCACACTCACTCACAAACACACACACACTTTCTCTCCACCTGAGTGACGGTGCTTATCCATGCCGAGAGTTTTCCAGTCTATCAGACAGAGGACGGACCAGGGTTACACTACACCTGCAGCGTGCACACATACACACACACACACACTTACACTCCACTAGCTTGAATCCCATCACTCAGAATGCCTCAGGCCAAGAGTATAGGGGTCTCAAACAAAAAAACACTACCATTCAATGCTGGAAAACCTAACCAGTGCAGGCGGCTGCAGTAAACAAGCAGATTCACACTCTTCTTACTGCATGATTTACTTGACTAACACTAGTCTGATTGTCTCATTAAGGTGTCGTTCTCACCTGGAGCAGGTGGTGGTGGACTCTCCTTCTGGGGCTTCTGGGGCTGGACAGCAGAACTGGTGCAGGACCGTCTGACTCCTGGAAAGGTGGAAATGCATGTGTTATTTACATACAGTAGAAGTCAAGATTATTCAACCTCCTGTGAATTTTTTTTTTCTTTTTTCAAATATTTCCCAAATGCTGTTTAACAAAGCAAGGAATTTTTCACAGTATTTCCTATAATATTTTTTCTTCTGGAGAAAGTCTTTTTTTTGTTATTTCAGCTAGAATAAAAGCTGTTATTAATTTTTTTTAAACCATTTTAAGGTCAATATTATTAGCCCCCTTAAGCAATATTTGTTTAATTGTCTACAGAACAAACCATCGTTATACAATGACTTGCCTAATTACCCTAACTTGCCTAGTTAACCTAATTAACCTAGTTATTCATCAGGGGTCGCCACAGTGGAATGAACCGCCAACTTATCAAGCATATGTTTTATGCAGTAGATGCCCTTCCAGCTGCAACCCAGTACTGGGAAACACACACACTCATTCACACTCATTCACTACGGCCAATTTAGTTTATTCAATTCACCTATAGCGCATGTGTTTGGACTTTGGGGGAAACCAGAACACCCGGAGGAAACCCACGCCAGCACAGGGAGAACTCCACACAGAAATGTCAACTGAACCAGCTGGGGCTCAAACCAGCAACCTTCTTGCTGTGTAATGGCGTGCAACACTTTAGTAAACTGACAGAGAACTCATTCATTTATTCATTTTTCTTCGGCTTAGTCCCTTATTTATCAGAGGTCGCCACAGCGGAATGAACCGCCAACTATTCCGGCATATGTTTTACGCAGCGGATGCCCTTCCAGCTGCAACTCAGCACTGGCAAACACCCATTCACTCTCACATTCACACACACATACACTACTGCCAATTTAGTTTATTCAATTCACCATACCACATGTCTTTGGACTGTGGGGGAAACCGGAGCACCCGGAGGAAACCCACGCCAACACGGGGAGAACATGCAAACTCCACACAGACTGGCCCAACTGACCCAGCCGGAACTCGAACCAGTGACCTTCTTTCTGTAAGGCGATAGTGCTATCCACTGAGCCACCGTGCCACCCGACAGAGAAATCAGCATAAGTGTGTGACAGTCAGTTTATGCTTAAACTATTTACGACCTTCCTCTGATAAAGAAAAAAGGGTAAACGTGTTTACATGGCCACATGTACTGTCGTCTTATTAAGTGTAATCGGGTTAAATATGCGCATGTAAACACACTCGTTGATCATGTCTAATTCTGTAAAGCTGGTTGCTGTAATAAAGTGCTACTGTTACTGCTGCTGTATAAACTGTTACATAGTGCAAATCATATATGAGTACACCCCTCACAAATCTATTTTTTTAATATTTTTTTTCTATTGGATGCTATACAATATTATATTTGTGCATATACATTAGATTAGTCTGTTCTGAAGCCAAATCTAAAGCTAATCTAACTAAATAATTCACGATAACAGTCCAAAAATGAGTAGCCCAAATTTATATGTTAGGGAAAAACATTAAATAATTATTTTTTTTAAAGAGGAAGAATCAAAAGAAGCAAAAAATATGTAAAATTTTGTTGAAATTTAGCAGTTTGTAAATTAAATGTATTATCTTTCTATTTCCAAAGATGTTCGGTGACTAAATTAATATTTTATATATAATAAATAAATCTGTTTTGTTCAAATGCACCAATATATATTACCTATATTTACTGAGAAATGGATAAAAATATAAATTTTCAAAAGGGGCTGTACTCATTCATGCTGAGCACTGTAAATAAATGTGACGTAGCTGTATTGAAACCGAATCATAGAACTCATAAACATCCATATCGCTATTAAGCTTTTTTATGTTGTTTTCTACTATTGTCATTTTAGCTATGTTTATTTTGTTATGTATAGAAAAATGTGCAGCCCATGTTTGTGCTTGCTCAGGTATTTTAAGCTTCTTTCGGTCACAAGATAAAGAATGAAAAAGACCTTCGCTGTGAGTGTATTACAGGTACTGTGCAGTGCTTTCAGGCAAAACTGCTGCTGTTGCTTACACTCTTAAAGAAACACTTTAAGAAAATGATAAGTTACTCATTTTTTATTAACCCTCAAGTGATTCCAAACCTTTACGAGTTTCTTTCTTCTGTTGAACACAAAATAAGTTATTTTGAAGAATGCTGAAAACCTGTAACTATTGACTTCCATAGTAGGAAAAACAAATACTTTGGAACTCAATGGTTCCAGCTTTCTTCGAAATATCTTATTTTGTGTTCAACAGTAAAAAGAAACAATTCATTGGAACAAATGAAGGGTGAGTAAATGATGACAGAATATTCGTTTTTTGGGTGAACTATCTCTTTAAAATGTTTCCAAAAAGTGTGTTTTCGTAATGTAAAAACTTTTCAGTTCTTGAAAGAACCATGATTTTTGAGTGTAAAGAACCTTTTTTTTTAAATCTACAGTTTTTCATGGCACCATGAATGTCAATAAAGAACCTTTACTTTCCAGCTTTTTAAGCTACATGAACTGTAATTAATGCAAGGACAAACAAGATTCAAATACAAAAACTTTTCTTAATGCTCCTAAAAATAATGAACTCAAGGCAATATGTAGGTAATGTTTTTATGTATGAGTGTCTGAGTATGACCATAGATCATAGACCGGTCTTAGACATATTTATTGTTATATAATTATTTTTGGAGTTTTAGCACTTATTTTTTCATAGACGAAATGATTGTTGCACTGGAGAGCACTTTTAAATTTCGTTGTACTAGTGACAATGATAATAAAGATCTATTCTATTCTATTCTAATGCATTTGGTAAACATTTTATCTTAAGATAAATTAATTACAATAAAATTACAATACATTTTATCAGTTCATGCATTGCCTGGGAATCAAACCCACGGATTTAGCATTGCAAACATCATTACTACTTGGACTACATGAAATAACAATCAAAATGCTTTATAAAATAATTATATTTTAATTTATAATATTATATTTTATATTTATAAAATATGAATATTTTATTCATTCATTTTGCTTCGGCTTAGTCCCTTTATTCATCAGGGGTCGCCACAGCGGAATGAACCGAATGAAACTTATCCAGCATATGTTTTACACAGCGGATGCCCTTCCAGCCGCAACCCAGTACTGGGAAACACCCATACACTCTCATTCACACACATACACTACGGCCAATTTAGTTCATCCAATTCACCTATAGCACATGTCTTTGGACTATGGGGGAAACCGAAGCACTCGGAGAAAACCCACGCCAACACGGGGAGAACATGCAAACTCCACATAGAAATGCCAACTGACCCAGCCAGGACTCGAACCAGAGACCTTCTTGCTGTGAGGCGACAGTGCTAACCACTTAGCCACCGTGTCACCTGAATATTTTAATGAATATAAAATTCATTCATTCATTTTCTTTTCGGCTTAGTCCCTTTATTAATCTTGGGTCGCCACAGCGGAATGAAACGCCAACTTATCCAGCATATGTTTTACACAGCGGATGCCCTTCCAGCTGCAACCCATCACTGGGAAACATCCATACACACTCATTCACACACATACACTCTGGACAATTTAGCTTACCCAATTCACCTATTCCACATGTCTTTGGACTGTGGGGGAAAGTGGAGCACTCGGAGGAAACCCACGCGAACACGGGGAGAACATGCAAACTCCACACAGAAATGCCAACTGACCCAGCCGAAGCTCGAACCAGCAACCTTCTTGCTGTGAGGCAATCGTGCTACCCACTGCGCCACTGTGATCCCCTGAATATAAAATATTATTATAAAAGAATAATGCATGTTACATCCAACAATTAACAAGGTTCTAAAACAGGGTTTTCTTATAGCAAATAGAAGAACCATTTTGGACACCTTTCAGTGAAGCACATTTTAATAATCTATATTACCATTTTGCTCTATATAAAGAACCTTTTGTGCAATGGAAATGTTTTTTTGAATGTTAAAGGTTCTTCACTAGAATATAATAAGGCAATAAGTATTAGATAGATGGATACAATTACAACACATTTCATCAGTTCATGAATAATGAAACCTATGACTTTGGTATTTGGTACATCATTCTACTACATACTACTTAGGCAACATGAAGTAAAGCAACAAAAATAGCATACTGAAATAAAAGGTATGCAAGTGAAAATGTTGCTTAATGTATTCTGAGTCATATTATCTTTCACTTTACAAATATTGTCTGCAAAAGACCTGCAGTTTTCGGTATTGATACACCAGATGACAATCAAACACCTCTGTGATTCTAAACAACACTTTTAATATCAGTGGTGTAAAGTAACAAATTACAAGGAGTTGTAATTTACTAAGTAGTTTTAAAAATGTGTACTTTTACTTTCACTTGAGTAAATTTTTAGTGCAGTATCGGTACTTTTACTCCACTACTTTCCTCCAACCTGCAGTCACTACTTTATTTCTTTCTTTTCTATGGTGATTGGCTAAAGTAGAAAAATCAGTCCTGCGATTCCTGTCCAATCAAATCGCACATAGAAAGTTAATCGCATCATACTGAAGAACCTCAAGACATGGGCACTTTATAAATGCAGCAAACCTTTTGGAAGCATTAAAAATGTCTAAGATGTCCAAAATCTTTACACGCAATGACCCAGAGACTTTTTATAGACTGCATGTCACTGATGAGAAAATAAAGGATGTCGACTGTATGATGACTGAAATCACTAAACAGCCTTAAACAATCCGTTAAAGGAATGAATGAGGAATGGAAGGAAGGGCAGAATAAAGGAACGACCGAATGAAGGAAGGACCAAATGAAGGAAGGACCGAACGAAGGAATGGAAGGGAGGACTGAACGAAGGAAGGACAGAATGAAGGAAGGACCAAACTAATGAAGGAAGGAAGAACCAAATGAATGAAGGAAGGATTCAAGAAAGGACTGAACAAACTAAGGAAGGAACGAATGAAAGAATGAACAAAGGACCTAATGAAGGAGGTACTTTTACTTGAGTATGATTTTTCAGTGCTCTTTCCAACACTGTTTAATATATAAAAACTGGTGCTTGTGATTATTCAGTAAATATAATTGCTGTTTATTCAATAATATTTCAATTACTTCAGTCTCTAAATAAAGAGTTCTTCTGAAAATGAGTCCTCCATTGTTGACAGCTCATCAAATACGTTTACTTCTCACTGGAGCAGTGCTATTAATACAATTGTATTTGCGTATCACTTCTGTGCAGTCCTGCTATTGTAGGTTTTCATTATTAATGCAATATTCTGTTGTGTGTGTACAATTCCCAGCTGCTTTCTTGTTGTAAATATTATCTTCACTGTAAAAACATTTGGGTTTCACACAATTTCTTCATGTTGTCCCAACACAAATCGATTAAGTTAACTTAATTGTTTACAAATTGAAGTGGATTGAACATAACAATGAAACAATGAAGTTGTCCCAAAAACACCTCAAGAATTGTGTCGTTTCAGCTAATTTTAAATAGGTTTTTTCCATTTGTGAGTGTTTTTTGGCATTCCACAGATGAAAGAAAACTATTTGATGGCGAATAAATGATGATTTCAGGATGAGCTACAGTGTAAGTGTCTATTACAAACACTCGTCTTTGCTCATTAATAAGCATGCAACAGGCTGGAAAAATACCTGTCATAAGTAGACACTTTGAAGATGCCGATGTGAAATTCCCTTTAATGAGCTGCGTGCATGAGCATAATTGGGCCCTAAAACTCATTGGCAATGAGTGTCTTACACTTCCAGCACAACTACATGTATTCTGTCACATAAACAAACACCAAAATAAGGTAACATCATTTCAGACTCAAGACTCTAAGTGATTTTTACCCTAAAGCAAGAGATAATACTACCATTAAACAAATCAGAGGGGAATGTATCACTCCAGTTTTGCTGGTGGGGAATAAAACACACACACACACACACACACACACACAAACGCACACAAGGAATACTCTACAAATGCAGCGTGAGATGTGCAGTGAAGCAGATGAGCAGCCTTAATAGATGACACACACACACGTACACACACACTCAGTATCCCGTTCTTTCTCTCTCTTACTGTGGATTAGATTCCAGCTGGAGGATCAGCTTCACATGCACTATGGGAATGTCACTTAAAGCCGCACTTTACGCGT
Organism: Danio jaintianensis; assembly: GCA_903798115.1. Classification (NCBI taxonomy): domain Eukaryota; kingdom Metazoa; phylum Chordata; class Actinopteri; order Cypriniformes; family Danionidae; genus Danio; species Danio jaintianensis. The sequence goes on from CAIGQV010018227.1 coordinate 6,388,846, forward strand.
AAATCTGTGTGTGTGTGTGACTGTTTCCACGTAGCTCCCTGGCAATAAAGTATTTTAAGTGCTTTTTAAAAACGCATTCTTGCTGCAAAATAATCAGGTGCATTAAAAACCTCTTTCTTCAGACCTTTTGCCCTGGAAAGAGTGAATATGTACATAATTTCTCATGCATTTCGGAGAATGTAGCCTAGTTAAAGGGATAGTTTACCCAAAACTGAAAATTCTATCATCATTTACTCATCCTTCACTCATCTCATCTTTACTCATCCATCCTTTCTTTTGTTGCTTTCCGTTGAACACAAAAGAAGATATTTTGAAAAATGTTGTAAACCATTGACTTCCATAGTGTTTTTTCTTCCTACTATAGAAGTCAATGAAGGTACATTTTTCAAAATATCTTCTTTTGTGTTTAACAGAACAAACTTGACTCATAAAGGTATGGAACCACTTGAAGGTGATGGGAAAATGTTCAATTTGTTTGAAAAATGTTTTCTATTTAAGAACACAAACACTCATGGATATAAGCACAGACATACATGCATCAAACCCACATTATATTTAAAGAAACGTTTAACAAATGCACACACAATTATTATTGATGTGCAATTGCATATTCACGGTGGCCTACATACAGTGAAATTGTTATGTAATCCCGATTGCGCATGTAATCTGCCTCAGCATCTCACCGATCTCGTGTTTTCCCAAAAGAAAGGCTCATTTGTTGTGTTCAATGACATGTGTGATGAAAAAAAAAAACTCACTCGGATGCCCGTGGGAGTCCCACAGCTCGGCACAAGGTGGCAGGTGTCTGTGGGACGAGGGAGCGACAGCAGGGGTCCTGGGGCTCTTCATCTTCATCAGCAGAGTCCGGACTGGAGGTGCTGGGTCCAGCGGGCACGAGTTGCATGTCCAGCGGGGAGATCTGCTGCTGCTGGGTCTGGGTCTGCACCGGCGGCGTCTCGGCTCTGCTGGTTCGGGGTAAACTCGAGGTCCGGGGGGGCGGAGGCGGATGATAGCGCGGAGGGTGCCGGTGATGGCTGCCGGAGTCCCGGAGCTGCCGATTTTCCGTCGCTAGATCCTCCAGTCGGCGCTCGAGTATGTCTATCCGGTATCTCTGCGTTTGAATCAGGCTCTGCTGGTTCTGCACGATGGCGGTGAGCTCCTTCAGATAGAGCACCGCCTGCAGAGGGTTCTCCAGGAGGCTCGACATCCCGGTGAAGCTGTCCAGGCGGAGTGGCTTTGGTGTCGGTTCCCCTCACCGGTTGCACGGGCTGATGTTTAAATGGCTGAACGGAGAGTGAGAGAGACCGAAAGAGCGAGAGACCCCCTCCTCCGCCTCCACCTCCGTGCCCAGAGCGCGCATGAAGGGATGCGCGGTGTGGTGCTGATGCGAGGATGTCAAAACACGGGATTGAAGGGGGCGGGGTCGAGTGCGCGAGTGACGTCACGGGGCACGCAATGAGGCGCAGATTCAATTTGCTAGTTTTATGTTTATGTATAACGCTGTTGTGCTTTTCATATATTTTACTATGCTATCAGTATTATCAGTACTATGCCTACCCATTGCATAGTAGTTTTGTATTTGTGGTTCATGCATTAAAGGTCCCGTGAAATAAAAATGTTTAGATGTTAATTTTAAGGATATCTATTAGCTAGTGTCCTCAAAAACAGTGACAAAATTCGCGTTTAGAAGATATAAAACCGATATAAACGTGTAAAGCTTGCAGTTTGTCACTTCTGCCTAAATAGATAGGTGTTTCTCATTAAATCTTGACCAATCAAATGCTCTCTAGTATCTGACATGCCCCGCCCCCTTCAAGACGCTTGTCGTTTGCTTCCATTTGATGCGCTTGATCTCAACCATAGATATAATGGTTATTATTATATACATATAATGTATACATAGATATATACACTAATATATATAGTATATCTATGTAATGTATATATCTATGGATCTCAACCACTCTCACTGGCAGAGCTGTGATAGAAACAGAATGCTATTGGCTGTTTTTTTTAAGAGGAGGAGCTACTTTATGTCCCGCCACTTCACGGGACTTTTAATAATAAATAAATAAATAAATAAATAAATACATTTAGTTAGATTGGTATCTTTAGTCTCTTAAATAGCAAATAACAACGATAAGAATTGGATATCTACTTTTATTGGTTTCATTTTTTTTTTATTTTTATTATTATTATTGGCAATAATAGGCTAATTTTATATCCTCAACCCGGGTCCATATAGATTGTTTCTTATATTTTCCATAAATAAATAAATAAGTAACATGTCATGTACTCATACAAATGTATAGAAATATGTTCTGCATAAATGCTGAGTGCTCAGTGCCTTTTCTGTTGCTTAGTTACTAAATGAATGCCACATTTGCAAAGGGATTATTAGTATGACAGTCTCTCAGTAAGCAATGTCAAAGCATCAATGCATAAATAAATAAATAAATAAATAAATAATAAGTAAATACATAAATAAATAATAATAAATAATGCCAAAAATAACTAATATGATAAGCAATGCAAACATAAAAATGTTCTGTCATATGTGATTAACTTACACACGAGTGGACTTTTGAAAGCTGTTTATTCATCAACAATTATTTTAACATGTTCATAGCCTACACAAATTATTACAGAAAAATACACGAGATGCACCATAAAAGAAGAGAAATAAAGAAACAATAATGACAATGCAAATTAACCGCTACTTCTAATGATCACAATGCATTTTAAATTATACAAATCTCTGTACATTTATATGAATATACAAAACAATAAGAATATTATAGAGATGCTCAATCCAAAAATTCAACGTCATAACGCCTTATAGCCTACACATTTTAACAGACATTTAATAAACTTTTTTTTTTTTACGTGTCGATAGATACATTTTATTGTGTAGACTCATTTCGATCTTTAAAATTAGTTTTAATGTTATTTTTAGTGTTATTTTATTCTACGTTTTTTTCCCTCCAGCTACGCGCCGACGTCAGACGTCACGTGTTGCGTCAGTGCGGAAGTTTTCATCCTGAAAGACTCTGTGCTGCCGAGCGCTTTCAAGTACCCGAACGTTGACGCATTTGGCACTTAAATGGTCAGGTAGAGTATTACCTTTCTACTTACTATTATTTTATAACCAGCGATATTTCATAGACATCTTAAAATCCTCCGTTAATGTCTGGTCGCTGTGTTTTGTTTTGTTTTTACACCGGATGGTCGCGTGATGCAGATCAGTGTCGAAATCAGCTGATTTCTTAATATAGCTGTTATGTTATCATTATTATACATTGTGTTTTTAAAGAGTATGCTTTGCTATAAACAACAAAACACCTTTATCCAAGAATATGGCGATTCATCATGTGACTGTCGTTTGGTAAAGCCTCGCGGTTTGTTTCTGGATCAGTGTTTATGTTTCTGTATTAGATCAGATTTTATAGATTGGATTCAGATATGTGACACATGTATCTGCGATTCCGCTATTTAGAATTTGCAAAGAAATTGAAAATTTGAAAAATCTGAAATTATATTATTAAGGAGAAAGTCTGAATATGCGAATATAAAATCAGCTTTACCTCAGTA
>CAIGQV010018227.1:6399625-6421129 GCA_903798115.1 Danio jaintianensis
GTGTGTGTGTGTGTGTGTGTGTGTGTGTGTGTGTGTGTGTGTGTGTGAAAATTGGCATGATCCTACACTTTTTCCATACTTCCATACTTGCTTGAGTTTCTTTTAAGACACAAAAGAAGATAATTTGAAGAATGTTGGAAACCGGTAACCATTGACTTCCATTGTATTTTTTTGGGTTTTTTTTTTACTATAGAAGTCAATGGCTACCGTTTTCCAACATTCTTCAAAATATCTTCTTCTGTGTCTCAAAAGAAACTGTGGGTGTGTGTGGGGGTGTGTGTGTGTGTGTTCGACAAAAGGAAAAAAAACTCAAAACAGATTTTTGTCCAGCTTTTATTCAAAAACAGACCCCATGATCTCAGCATTGCTGGTCCTATAGTTTTTTACAACAATAAATATACTGTCACATGACATTAAAGCATAAACTAAATGGCTAATTATTAATAATTGCTGCACAACAGTGATGTTTTTGTTATTGTTGTTGTTTTTTTGTAGGTGTTCTCCAGTGCCAAATACCCCGCTCCAGAAAAACTGCAAGATTATTCCTCCATCTTCACGGGTGCAGTTGATCCCGTCTCCCAAAAGAGGCCTCGCATTAAAGTCCAGAGCAAACTCCGCCCACTGGATGACAAGGCCCAGCAGGTGAACAGGTCTTTCACTCTTTCAAGAGTGTATGGATTATAATTTGTTTAAAGAAAACACTTGGAATTAAATTGAAACGCAAGGTATCGATTGTTTAACCACATTTTAAAACATGCATTTAAATAAACATTTTTAAACTAGAAAAACTACTTTTATAATTTTGATTGATGCTTTTGACCAATAAATACAAAATAATATGTTAAATAATCACTTTATAAATGGACAAATAGATTTTTTTTTACAAAACTATTAAGCATTACAACTTTTGTTCAACAATGACAATAATAAAAATGTTCAACATTGATAATACAAAAAAAGTAAATAAATTGAAGTTCTGGCGTCACGGTGGCGCAGTGGGTAGCACAATTGCCTCACAGCAAGAAGACCGCTGATTCGAGCCTCGGCTGGGTCAGTTGGCATTTCTGTGTGGAGTTTGCATGTTCTCCCCGTGTTCACGTGGGTTTCCTCCGGGTGCTCCAGTTTCCCCCACAAGTCCAAAGACATGCGGTATAGATGAATTGGGTAAGCTAAATTGTCCGTAGTGTAAGTGTGTGAATGAGTGTGTATGGATGTTTCCCAGTGATGGGTTGCAGCTGGAAGGGTATCGGCTGTGTAAAACATATGCTGGATAAGTTGGCGGTTCGTTCCGCTGTGGTGACCCCAGATTAATAAAGGGACTAAGCCGAAAAGAAAATGAATGAATGAAATTAAAATTCCCATGCTTCAAATTAGCATATTAAGATGATGAGAAAAATATCATGTTGTTATTTTTTTATCTATTTTTCATTTTTCATTTTTTTTATTGTAGTCCTGTAAGATTTCTGTATACATTTGTCTGTTTCAAAAATATAAAAAGTGGCATTTTGCCTTTTGATTTAAAGAAGCACAAAAGCAAATACTTTCATTCATTTTCCTTCAGCTTAGTCCCTTCACTCATTGGGGTCACCACAGCGGAATGAACCGCCAACTTATCCAGCATATGTTTTACACAGCGGATGCCCTTCCATGCTGCAACCCAGTACTGGGAAACATCCATACACACTCATTCACATATATACACTACAGCCAATTTAGTTTATTCAATTTACCTATAGAGCATGTCTTTGGACTGTGGGGGAAATCGGAGCACCCGGTGGAAACCCACACCAACACAGGGAGAACATGCAAACTCCACACAGAAATGCCAACTGACCCAGCAAGGACTCGAACCAGAGACCTTCTTGCTGTTAGGCAATCGTGCTACCCACTGCGCCACCCACTGCACCACTGTCGCCACTGCGACACGCCCAAGCAAATATTTTATCAAATAATTTACTCAACCTCCACTTCTAAACCTATATATGTTTTTCTGTAACAAACACACACAAAAGTCCCTTATTTATCAGGGGTCGCCACAGCTGAATGAACCGCTAACTATTCCAGCATATGTTTTACGCAGCGGATGCCCTTCCAGCTGCAACCCAGTACTGGGAAACACCCATACACACTCATACACTACAGGTCAACTTAGTTTATTCAATTCACCTATAGCGCATGTCTTTGGTCTGTGGGGGAAACCGGAGCACCCGGAGGAAACCCACGCCAACACAGGGAGAACATGCAAACTCCACACAGAAATGCCAACTGACTCAGCCGGGACTCGAACCAGCGACCTTCTTGCTGTGAGGCAACAGTGCTAACCACTGAGCCACCGTGCTGCCAAATTTCATGAGGTGCTCGTTTTTTTAATAAATGTGCATTGATTACTGTCCTACTCTAAACTTTATTGTCCCCTTTTGGGTCAATTTGTTCTGCAGCGTAATAGATTTACAACATATATACCATACTTAAGTCAAACATTAATAGAACTAAAAACAGTGGCTACCTCTTCCCATTAAAATTCAGCAAATTAATAGCACAAGGAACAAATGAATGTTTAAATTATAGTACAGTACAGCTTCTCGTGTTGATTCTATCTGCTCTTTCATAGGAGAAGTTGATGTATTTGCCGGTGTGTGTGAACACTAAGAAGCGCTCCCAGGATGAGACAGAAGAGGGTTTGGGAAGTTTGCCGAGAAATGTCAACTCCGTCAGCTCTTTACTGCTGTTCAACACAACCGAGAACCTGTGAGTACAAACACGCCTACATGCTTGCTGACTGAACGCAGCCTTATTAATGCTCACATAATCAGCACTCTGTGTGTGTGTGTTTGCAGCTACAAGAAATATGTGTTTCTTGACCCTCTGGCGGGCGCTGTGACAAAAACACACACCACGCTTGAGACGGAAAAAGAGGATAAACCGTTTGATGCACCGCTGTCCATCACTAAGCGAGAGCAGCTGGAGAGACAGGTGAGCTGTTCAGTCTAGTGTACTCACTGTATACAGCTGTGTTAAACATTAAAGGGACAGTTCACCCAAAAATGAAAACTGACTCACTATTTACTCAAGTTATTTTTAAACTTTTATGAGTTTCTTTCTTCTGTTGAACACAAAGTGTGATATTTTGAAGAAAGGCGAAAAGCTGTAACCATTGATTTCCATAGTAGGAAACACAGATACTATGGTTATCAATGGTTACAGGTTTTTAACATTTTTCAAAATGTCTTCTTTTGTGTTCAGTAGAAGAAAGAAACTCATTTGAAACAAGTTAAGGGTGAGTAAACGATGACAGAATTTTCATTTTTCAGTGGTTACAGATTTTTTAGAAAGGTTTAGGTTTCCAACATTTTTCAAAATATCTTCTTTTGTGATCAGTAGAAGAAAGAAACACATTTGAAACAAGTTAAGGGTGAGTAAATGATAACAGAATTTTCATTTTTGGGTGAACTGTCCCTTTAATGCTTCTTTCCACTGAGCAGTACAGTTTTTCATTTGTTTTTTTTCTATTTCCACTGTCAGAAGTGCCTAAATAGTGAACCGTACAGTACCGTGAAGTACAGAACAGTGAATTTTTTAGGACTCTTCTGTAAGGATACCTAGTTTGTACGTAGCTTGTTACGCATCTACACTAATCAAGGTTCATACAGTTGCTGGAAATCCTTACATTTTAATTAAGTGTTTTCTTTTTTTTTTTTTTTTCAAGTTGAGCTTTATTGTTATTCCGCTACATGTGTGGACATACAGTAAAAAGAAATGTTGTGTCTCACATGACCACGGTACTACATAAATGAACAGAATCATAAATATGAACACAACACTGGACTTAAGAGCTATTTTAAACCTATACATAACCTACACACCAGAGCGGTAATCTAACTATACATATACTATACAGTATAGTATAAACATACTTAAACTATACACATAACCCATCAGGCACTGAAAAAAGGACTCAAGCTTCTCTTACTTCTCTGGCATGTTTTATTCCTCAGACGGCGGAGAATTATTTCTATGTGCCAGATCTGGGGCAGGTGCCGGAGATCGATGTGCCGTCATACCTGCCGGACCTGCCGGGCATCGCTGATGACTTGATGTACAGCGCTGACCTCGGCCCGGGCTTCGCTCCATCCGTTCCTGCCAGCAACAGCATCCCTGAACTCCCATCCTTTGGCACCGACCATGATGAATCTAGTGGATCCGGTGGGATCATTATGACTAAACACATTTTATTATTTAATTAGCTATTTTGGGATTAATTATAAATTATATTATCATACATAATTTGTGTAAAGTACAATTTCAAAATTATATAAATTTGTAAAATATAATGGAACATTAATATTATTAAAATTGTAAAGGTGTGTGTGTGTGTACATATATATATATATACAGTTGCAATCAGAATTATTAAACCCCCTTTGAATTTGTTTTTCTTTTTTAAATATTTTCCCAAATGATGTTTAACAGAGCAAGGAAATTTTCGCAGTATGCCTGATAATATTTTTTCTTCTGGAGAAAGTCTTATTTGTTTTATTTTGGCTAGAATAAAAGCAGTTTTTAATTTTTTAAAAAACATTTTAAGGTCAATATTATTATCCCCTTTAAGCCATATATTTTTTTGGATAGTCTACAGAACAAACCATCGTTATACAATAACTTGCCTAATTACCCTATCCTGCCTAGTTAACCTAATTAACCTAGTTAAGCCTTTAAATGTCACTTTAAGCTGTATAGAAGTGTCGTGAAGAATATCTAGTCAAATATTATTTACTGTCATCATGGAAAAGATAAAAAAAATTATTAGAAATGAGTTATTAAAACTATTATGTTTAGAAATGTGTTGAAAAAAACTTCTCTCCGTTAAACAGAAATTGGGGGGAAAAAAATAAACGGGGGCAAATAATTCAGGGGGTTTAATAATTCTGATTGCAAGTGTATATATATATATATATATATATATATATATATATATATATATATATATATATAGTGAAATTTAGGCATATAAAATATTCAATTGTAAATCAAATACAGTTGTTTATTATTAAATATTATATTAATAATATGTTAATATATTTATATTAATAATATGTAAAAATGTTATTTGGAAATTATATAATTCTGTAATTTTATATGAATATATTATTGTAATTAGTATAATTATAAGCATAATACAATATAGACAATATTATGTTGTTGTAAATGCTAAATAAAAATATAATTTATATCTACTGATTTTTTAAAATATGTATAACATTTTCTAAAATATATAAATTACAAATAATTATATAAAATCTATGTATAATATATAAAATCGTAGTAATATACCAAATTATTTAACATTTTATTCTTGTAAAATTATATACAATTTTTAAATATAACTGTTATTATACAAATATGAACATATATATGGAAAATATTAATTTATAATTATACAATTATACAATGAAAAGGTCCATAAAAACAGAATAATATTTTAATTCTAATTTGTTTTTGTTTCTTAGACTCTCAGTTTAAATTGGAGGCTCCTCCCCCTCCTCCTCCCCCGCCCCCTCCTCCACCGGAACCAACCCATGTGCCAGTCCCGCCTCCTGGAACATCTCCAGCTCCGCCCCCTCCACCCCCACCTCCACCTATCACAGCAGACAACACTGATGCATCAAGCCCAGCCCCTCCCACAGGTAAGATTTATTTTATATTGTTTAGTTAATTACTTTACCACTTGCAAGAAAACCAGCTGTGATGTTAATGAAATATTAGCATAACAAATTATGACTGGTTTTCTATTCTTTTCTTTTTTTACATATGCATGATTTGTTTTTTTTTCATGGACATTGCAATAGTGAAATATTATTGCAACTATTTTCTCAATATAATATCTTAATATATATTAAAATGCCATATATTCTTGACATCAAATCTGAATTTTCAGCAGCCAAAAGACATCTTTACTCTCATCTTTAATCAATTGAATGCATCCTTGCATTATTTTTTATTTTTATTTACATTTTTAAAAAGTGTGATATAAAGTCCTTCAGGAAACCTTTATATATTTTATTCATTCATTCATTCATTTTCTTTTCGACATTTCCTTTATTAATCTGGGGTCGCCACAGCGGAATGAACCGCCAACTTATCCAGCATATGTTTTACGCAGCGGATGCCCTTCCAGCTGCAACCCATCACTGGGAAACATCCATACACTCCCATTCACACGCATACACTACGGACAATTTAGCTTACCCAATTCACCTATAGCGCATGTCTTTGGACTGTGGGGGAAACCGGAGCACCCGGAGGAAACCCACGCGAACACGGGGAGAACATGCAAACTCCACACAGAAATGCCAACTGACCCAGCCGAGGCTCGAACCAGCGACCTTCTTGCTGTGAGGTGACAGCGCTACCCACTGCGCCACCCTATATATTTTATTTTTAATTTAATATCTTTTTTCTGGCATTAACATTTTTAAAAAGTGTGGTATAAAGTCCTTCAGGAAACTTTTATTTATTTTATTTTATTTTTAATTTAATAATATTTTTTTCTGGCATTTACATTTTTTAAAAGTTATATAAAGTCCTTCAATAAACCTTTATTTATTTTTATTATTATTTTTTATTATTTAATAATCCTTTTTTTTCTGGCATTTACATTTTTTAAAAATGGATATAAAGTCTTTTAGGAAACCTTCATTTATTTTATTTTATTTTCAATTTAATAATACATTTTTTTCTTCCATTTACGTTTAAAAAAATGGTATAAAGTCCTTTAGGAAACCTTTATTTTATTTTTTTATTTTTAATTTAATCATATTTTTTTCTGGCATTTACATAAAAAAAAGTGGTATAAAGTAATTTAGGAAACCTTTATTTTATTATTTTATTTTTAATTTAATAATAAATTTTTTTCTGGCATTTACATTTTTAAAAAGTGTGGTCTAAAGTCCTTTAGGAAACCTTCATTTATTTTATTATTATTGTTATATATAAAGGTATTTTTTGTGTGTGTCTATGTTTCAGGTACGGTAAAAGGAGCCCCATCCGAGGTGGTACAGCCATCGAATGGGCGAGCCAGTCTTTTAGAGTCAATCCGAAACGCTGGCGGCATCGGCAAAGCAAACCTCCGCAACGTAAAGGAGCGCAAGATGGAGAAGAAGAAACAGAAGGAACAAGAGCAAGGTCAGACGCAACCAGTGTTTACACTCAATAAAACAGGCCACACATACTGTCAAACACAGCCAATTACAGGGTGTTAACATTAGCTCAACTGTTATTAGAGGAGGAAACTTGTTAGGAGTGTTTGCTAAGGCAGCCATGGAATAAAAATAAAACTAGCTAGTGCCTTTAGGATTTTTGCTGGATTTTTACATACAGCTGAAATCAGAATTATTAGCCCCCCTCTATATTTTATTTTTAACGGAAAGAAGATTTTTTTCAACACATTTCTAAACATAATTGTTTTAATTACTAATTTCTATTAACTGATTTCTTTTATCTTTGCCATGATGACAGTACATCATATTTGACTAGATATTTTCCAAGACACTAGTATTCAGCTTAAAGTGACATTTAAAAGCTTAACTAGGCTAACTATGCAAGTTAGGGTAATTAGGAAAGTCATTGTATAACGATGGTTTGTTCTGTAGACAATCCAAAAAAAATATTGCTTAAGGGGCTATAATTTTTTTTTATGCTTTAGTATTTTTGATTAAAGCATAAAAATACCATAATATGTTTGCAGATATTTAAGAAACATGCTAAGTGAACATTCTTGTTTATCTGAAAAATTATGCTGAAGTCTTTCTGCTTTGAAATGTGCGTTCCGTGCCAGTCTTTGTTTTGGTTCTTTTAACCTGCCCAATGCCAGTTTAGCCAATTATATTTCAGCACCCCGGGTTGCCTTGGTGGAAAACAGCGTATTTCATTCATTCATTCAGAAAAGCTCTCAAAGCATGCATCCGTGACTGAAATGCGAACTCCGGTGGACAGTAGCAGCCCTGAAATGAGGCGCAGATTCAGAGTTCCACATGAGGTGGTTATTAATTAGCAAACGTAAACATTAGGTGAGCAGATTACATTGTAATCTCGTGTCCTAACAACACGCTACGTGACGAGATTTGCAGTGATCAGCAATTTGGCTGTTTGCACCAGACAAAACACCACAGAATTTTAAATACAGCCATTCAGAAGCACAGAATATGCACTCACTCACGAAATGGTAAGGTTTATAATCTAATTAATACATATTAAACCTCTTAAACATTATTAAATGTACATGCTGTATCACTGTGTTGGTTTTGACTCACAGTTCTAAAGTTCAATTTCAAACGGTTTATTTCATTTTCAAGATGTGAGGTGAACTATCTGCTGCTGCTTTCAGTAGTATGACAATAAATGTCATGTTAAATGGCATTCAAAGTCACATTGTTAGCATTTAACACTGAACAAAGCGCATTAGGTTTACCTGAGGTGATCATTGTCAGTTTTCTGTTGTTCAGCTGCAAGAAATAGAAGCCGTTTCTAATATATCAATTCGAGGTGTTGGTTAGAACAAAAACTCCTTTTAATATGAAAATATTTCTTATATGGTGTGCCGTTGCTTTTATTTAGAACACGACTTAAATCAGCCTTTAGGCTCTATAGACTTACTCCTGTTGGTCGTCAATCTGGCAACCTGCGCTTGCATTTGTTTTGCATTTGTTTTTCAACCACTGGGTGTCAAACTTACATACTACACCTTTATGTGATATATGGGGCTAATAATATTGACCCATATATTTTAAAAAATTAAAAACTGCTTTTATTCCATCTGAAATAAAACAAATAAGACTTTCTCCAGAAGATAAAATATTATAGGAAATACTGTGAACAATTCCTTGCTCTGTTATGCTGTGTCGACACCAGACGCGACATGTGCGAATAAAAAGCAATGTTCGCATGTAAATAGGCACGTGAACATTTTGTTTACTTGCTTCAATCGAACGTCAAATTTGCTTCACAATAGACGTGGATTCGCATCATGGGCGGGACATCTGTATGCCCGGTGAGGGACTCTAGTTTCGTTGCTAAATGGCTAACATGGTTTTTATCAAGAGATTAGCTGTGACTTAGGAAGGCTGAAAAACAGCGTAGATTTGTTCGACGCCTCTGTCTTAAGTCCACTAAATCCTTTCTGAAGTGCACCTAGCTCTGTGAGTTCATCAACTCCTCCAGAAACTCTACCTGGATGATGGAAGCTTTCAGTGGTGCTTCTGACTGAGCCAAGCCCAGTTTGATGAGCTGTTGTCTGGTGACGGCAGGAGGATTTCCCCTCGGGACACACACTGCAGGTGCTACGTCTCGTAACGCCCATACGAGAGCAAGCTCCTGATTGGTTAACGCGGTGCGAATGTCTGCTAAAGTTCAGATTTTCCAACTCGCTTCATTCACGCGGATCACGTCCTTCGCGCTGCCCCATTCCCACGAATAGCACCACAGGATGTCTGTTCGCGTCTTTGCATTGACTTAACATGTAAATCACTCCCGCTTGATGCTTCATCCGCGTCTGGTGTGAACGCACCATTAAACATAATTTGGGAAATATTTGAAAAAGAAAATTCACAAGAGGGCTAATAATTTTGACTTCAACTGTATGTAATAATAATAATTTCTATTTTATATTATTTATATACATTTATTTATATAGATTTTTTTTTTTAATGGATTTTCTCGAAACACATCTAATTGTTTTATTGTGAGAATACATCAAAATCTTGTACAATCTTTCTTTTTTTGTTTGATCTCAAGAACTCTCCAATTACTGGAGGGACTGACTTGCAATTGTGTAGTTACTGTATATTCTGGCTGGTTGCCAGGTTGTATGTAAATGATGTACTCTGAAGTATTTCATATTAAGAGTACAAGAATACATTTTCAAAACAAGAGGAATTCATTGTTTCAGTATTGCTGATATACGGAAGAACACTGTGGTATTTGGAAAGGTCAAACCAGAAATTTACTTTCATTAAATCTGCCCTATTTAGGCTTTTTAAATCTGCTTGACATTTGCTCTAAACTCGAGGAGGCTCTGATATTTCCAGTTCTTCATTAATTTATCATAAGTGTGTATATATATATATGTGGTCTTTTGAAGTCGCCATGCCTTAGTTAAAGGTAATTACTAATGATGATTTAGGACTTAAGAGTAAATGCCACATTTAAGATTGAGAGAATGTAATTTAATAAACTTGCTAGTTGTTTTTCTCCTGAAATATTTGCTTTGCTGCAAGAAATGATAAAAGCAGTTGTTGAAAAAACATTTTCTCCTTAGACAAGCAATTAAAAAAAAAATTAAAGGAATAATTTACCCAAAAATAAAGATCACCCCATAATTTACTCACCCTCAAGCCATCATCTGTATATATATATATATATATATATATATATATATATATATATATATATACAACATTTTCTGTCAGACTTTATAATGATGTTGGGTAATGGCCTTTTTTTTTAAGCTTCCAAAAGCACATACATCTGTCATAAATCTAACCCAAATGCTGCCAGGGGGTTAATGCATGTCTTATGTGACATATTAAAAGTAGCCGAGGGTTTATTATGCCGCAGTCCACCACTTCCGGTTCTTCCGCTCATGATCACAGGGACTGGATTTTATCAGACTAAATACATTTTAAGGCTCTGTTATAATGCTGCTCTGTGCAGTCTAATAAAACACAACATATTAAAGCATCTTTGGTGATTTATGGTTTTCTATAAAACTAAACCAAAAATTGAGTGTGTGACATCATTAGCATGAACACACAGCACACATCTCAGTACTTAAATTGCTTATTTCTCTGGATTCTGGAACATTCTTCAAATCATAAGTCAGCAAAATATATAACACTGCTATTGTTGGATATTTTGACAATCAAAATGCCTTTAAATCACCTTTCTGATGCTCATTTTGAATGTCAGCATATCATCTTGACCAGGTCTATTTGCCTAAATGCATTGAGCTACTACTATGTGATTGGCTGATTTTATATTTGCGTCAATTAGCAATTGAACAGTTGGTGCCTTATAAAGTAAGCCCAACTTTTAAAGAAACAGTACACTTTTTTGAAAATAGGCTCATTTTATGACTCCCCTACAGTTAAACAGTGTTAACATTTTTAAATCCATTCAGCCGCTCTCTGGGTCTGGCGGGAGCACTTTTAGCTTAGCTTAGCATAAGTCATTGAATCTGATTAGACCATTAGCATCTTGCTCCAAAGTAACCAAAGAGTTGGTATAATTTTTTTTTTTAAAGCTGGACTCTTACATCTGGTTACATCGTGTACTAAGATTTACTAAAAATGAAAAGTTTCCATTTTCTAGACTGATATGACCAGGAACTATTGACCTTATTCTTCACGTACGAGCGGGCGCCGCCATTTGAATCTTTTTGGCTCGAGACTTCCGGTCTCATTCACTTCCATTCATTTTTAGACGTTAAAAACAGCTCGTTCTGCTGCTTGATGTTGCAAACTGATGTTTTCTTATTTTATTATTCTACTTTGTCTGTATAGTCATGAACACACTTGTTTGTAGAGGAAGTAATTTGACCGTTTCTGCCGTTTATTATTCCTAGTCATTTCTCCCATAGGCAACTGAATCGGAAGTTCTAAAAACGAGTGCAAAAATGAGCACAACATTTCTGCATCGCAGAATAAGGTCAATACTTTCATTCAAGTATCAAGGAACTGCTGTTGTACCATGGCTTCAGATAGGTTCGGTACACTTTCTGTGCCAAAGTAAATTGTCGTCTCTCATAATGTGGTCACATTGCTTATATTAACAAAATTTAGCTGATCTTAAGGCGCTGTGTAATATCACTGTGCCTACTACAGCAAAATTCCAGAATGAGAGGATAGTTCCTAGCCATATCGGCCTAGAAAATAGCAACTTTTCATTTTCAGTTGGTCTTAGTACACAATATAACTTCAGAAGTATCAAGTTCGTTCATTCATTTATTTTCCTTCAACTTAGTCCCTTATTTAACAGGGGTCGCCACAGCGGAATAAACCGCCAACTATTCTGGCATATGTTTTACACAGCGGATGCCCTTCCAGCAGGAACCCTGTACTGGGAAACACCCATACACTCTCGCATTCACACACAGGGCCAATTTTCTTTATTCAATTCACCCATAGCGCATGTCTTTGGACTGTGGGGGAAACCGGAGCACCCGGAGCAAACCTACGGGAGAACATGCAAACTCCACACAGAAATGCCAACTGACCCAGCTGGGGCTCGAACCAACGACCTTCTTGCTGTAAATCGACAGTGATAACCACTGAGCCACCGTGCCACCAAGTATCAAGTTTTAAATAGTAAATAAATAATTATCTAAGCTCTTTGGTTATTTTGGAGCAAGATGCTAATGGTCTAATCTGAATCAATGACTTATGCTAAGCTAAGCTAAACGTGCTCTCGCAAGACCCAGAGATCGGCTGAATGGATAAAAAAAAACAAAAAATAGGGAGAAATCTCTGCGAACTCTGTTTACATAAGCGAAATCCCAGCAAATGTTAATTACGTAAACAAAATCACTGTGAGCATGTGTTTTATTGGGTTCTGCCAAAGACTATAAATGGACTTATGTTCCCACTATGTTGTTCTGCGTGATGATAGATGAAGAAATTTCAGTAGATTTCAAAACGGAAACAAAATCTTCTTTAGGGGGTAAAACTTTTAGGGGGTTTTTGAGTCACGGATCGGACCATTTTTCGTATCAGCAAAAAAGGGAGGGGACAAATGTCATTTGCTTTCCATTTATACAAAAATATTACTGCAAAAACCATTGGTTTAACAAACAGAACTTAGAACCTGTAATTTTAATGAAAAAAAATCAAGAAAGGACTAGATGGAAAAAAGGAAATATTCAATACAAAAAAGTATCTTTGCTACTGTTGCTGATAATGCTAAATATAGAAATCTAACATCTCATACAACATATCATATTTATTTTCAATTAATGATTCAACAATTCACACTTAAAACTTCATGTTTCATTATAGGTGGATCATTTTTGAAAACCTATTCAGTGACTTAATTTTGATGGTTGTTTGTCGCCACCTATTGCTTAAACAATGTAATTGCTACAACATTCACCAGCGTCAAGTTCCATTAAACTGTGATTTTAATCTTTACCATAAACATCAGTGTTTATATCTGAACTATAAACTGTTCTCCCAGTACTTCTGTGTTATTTAATTGTTTGTAACTAACTGAAAAAGTGCAAAAACTGAATCTCTCTCGATCAAACACAGATTTGAATGCAGCACTTCGAAGGATTAATAAACATATGCAAATTATGGGTTTGAATTGAGATCACGATCTTTTAATGTTTAATTGTGAAAGCATTAATGCAGGCTAAACAAGCAGTGACAGAAAACACCTTTAATTAATAACCTAAGAAAGCATTTAGGTCCCACCACAACTTTTTCCGTCATCATTATATTTTACAGGGAAGCCAAAATGCTTTCATACATGTGATTTGAATGACCCGGGAGGCGATCTCTCTGCAATTGTTATAAATGTTGGATTAACCTGCAAGTTATTAAAAAAAAGTTATTAATCCGCGGGTCACGTGTGTTCCAAACTGTGGGTTGTGATTCGTACACCCCTAGTTCGATTGCATTTTTAAGACCTCTGAAATGCGAATTTAAGACATTTTAGAGCTTATTAAGGCCTTATTTTTATAGTAGGAAAACTTCTTAAGGCTCCGCAGACACCCTAAAAAAGTCAACACATCTTCTAAATCCCATTAGTATCCATAGAAATAGCCATTTTATTATTATTATTATTATTATTGTTATTTTTCTCCAGTTGGGGCAACGGTCAGTGGTGGAGACCTGATGTCGGACCTGTTCAACAAACTGGCCATGCGCAGGAAAGGTGCGTTTGAAACCTTCATTTTAGAGTTTTTATCCTACCCGATGCATCATTTTTTATTTATGGATATCTGACAGGGATCTCAGGCAAGGGTCCAGGGGGTCAGGGAGACTCTTCTGAAGCTCCTGCCAGCTCGGGCGGTGCCTTCGCCAGGATGTCAGACGTGATTCCTCCACTGCCAGCACCACAGCAGTCAGCAGCAGACGATGAAGACGACTGGGAGGCATAAAGCATGGAGGACAACCACAGTCAAGTGTCAAGCTCAAAGACTGCAGATATGGATACGGTCTCTCCAAGGACATCTGTGAGACCTTTTATTCCTGGTTTTGTGTCCTGAAGGTCAGTGAATGAGCAAAAGTGTAAAGACGTGTTTTATATGTCATAAGAAGTCTGAAGGATTATATTATTAAAGTCAACATGATATCTAAATTCACCCTATTTCCATTCTTCTTTGGTGTTTATGTTAGATTGGATTCAACTTTATTGTAATTGCAGTTTAGGTCTAACCAGGAGTGCAATAGCAGCAAGTGCAGAAAATAGGTATAAGTTAAAAGTGAAAACTTTTAAAGAAAACTATGGGTAATATTTACAGATGGATGCACTATGAACATGATATACAAGTCATATTAACTACAATCAGATAGTTACAAATAGATGAACATACTGTACAGGCTGCTATTAATAATCAGGGATATGCAAATAGAAATGGACATAATATACAGGTTGTTATTTGCTATGAACTGGAATTACAAATAGATATGTTTCTGGTAATCCATGTAGGATTCATGTGTAAATGAGTCTAAGATCTATTTTGAAGTAACACTTTACAAAAAAAAAGTAATTAAATAACTAAGAATGAGCAATATATAGCGGTGGGAAAAAATTAAGAGTGCTTAAATTCTGTTTTTGAGGATTACTAGATTGTTTGAAATATATATTTTCTGGTAATTCATGCATGATTCATGTGTAAATTATTCTAGAAATTTATCTTCAAGTAACCAGGTAACATTTTATAATAACTACACTATATAAACCATTTATTAAGCATTAGCAAATTCATTATTTGTTAAGCATGAACTCTACATCAATAGACTTTAGAAAGCAGTTTATAAATACAGCTACAAATGCTCTATTCTTGACTTATAAGTAGGCCCAGACATTTTTTGCTATTTCTGCAGATAATTTTTTAATCTACAGATTTATGGGTAATTATTTTGGGAGTATCATAACTAAAAACTTAATATATGAAATAAAAAATTATACCTTTTTAACTTTTTTATTTAATGTTTACAATGCAAATCCAATTAGATCCACTTGTTTGGTAAAAAAAGCAAGTCTCTTATATATCTACTAAAAGACAGAAAATATTACTTTACAAACTGTATTGTAAATAAATCAAATGAACAATAATATCAGTCAATAATATTACTGAAATGAATTTAAAAAACTGAATAAATATAAATTTACACACATTTACACAAGTAAATAAATAGTCAATGAAGGGCTAAAAATCTGTGCGCGCAGATTCCGTTTGGGCCTACTTATAAGCACATGTATAATGTATAATTGTCATTTATAAGGGATTTACAAAGCATAAATAGTCCCCACTTTAGAATAGGTCACAAAACTGCATGAAGTTGAGTTAATAAAGCATTTATTAACATACAAAGTAACTATTACTATATGCCTAAATAATAAGATATATAAATGTTAATTTGAGTAGTTTATTAATCATTTGCATACGCATTCTGAATGATCTTAAAAACCACCAACTATTCTTAAATAACTGGTTTGTAAATAATGCGATACTTAATTTAGTAATGAAAAATAAATCATTAACAAAATAATTGTGTTTTCAGACTAAGCACATTTTACATGTGCATATAAATCAAGAATACAGCATTTGTAGCTGTATTTATAAACTGCTTTCTAACGTCTATTAATGTAGCGTTCATGCTTAACAAATAATGAATGAACTATTTGCTAGTGCTTAATAAATGATTCATAGTGTATTATTATATAGTGTTACCAGTAACCAATTATAAAATTATATATATAATTTGTTCAAAAGGGATAGTTCACCTCAAAGATTTACTCACCCTCAAGTGGTTACAAATCTGTATGAACACAAAAGAAGATATTCTGAAGAATGTTGGAAACCGGTAACCACTGAATTTCATAATAGGAAAAAAATACTATGGAAGTCAGCGGTTACTGGTTTCCAACTTTCTTTAAAATATATGTAACCCACTGGTTCTACTGCACCCAACCTGCTGTGAGCTAGGATTGAACCGGTGATTCTTTGCATGGGAGTCGGTTACTCTAACAAGGAGGCTAAAGACCATGGCCTCTAGTGTCTGTCACTAGAGCACCTTTTGAGGTCAGATGAGTGAGGTTTACCTGCATAGCAATTCACTAGCTGGCCTGCGTTACAGATATATTCCTTTCTGTTCAACAAAATAAAGTGAACAGGTTTAAAACAAGTAAATGATTTTTGGGTGAATTATCCCTTTGATGAGCATTATATAGCTATAGAAAAACACTTAGAAAGCTTAAATCCTTGTTTGTTGTTTTTAGATTTACTTTTATATATGATATTTTATGTGTTTGAGTAAAATGTTAATCTATACAATCTTTAAAGATCATTCCTACTATATTTCAAATAAAAATAATGTCATTTGCTTAAATATTACCATTTTACTGAAACATAAATAGAAAATACATAAATACTTTTTTCATAGCAGTATTTTATTTGATAACCTACAAATGTCACACTTTACAATAAGGTTTCATTAGTTAATGTATTTACTAACATTAATTATGAACAACACTTGTACAGCATGTATTAATCATAGTTCAACATTTACTAATGCATTATTAATATAAAAATTCCTGTTTGTTAACATTAATGCACCAACTTAACATGAACTAACAATGAACAACTGTATTTTCATTAACTAACATGAACAAATACTGTAGTAAATGCTTTGTTCATGTTAGTAAATACATAAACTAATACAACCTTATTGTAAAGTGTTACCAAATGTTCATTTTCAGATGGATTTGCTCTTCAGTGTTTGGACTTTCAGCAGTGAAAATTAAACCACACTGAACTAAACTGAACTTAAACTCTAAAAACTGAACGGACACCATTCCAATTCACTATAATCTTCTATGTGAAGCTGCTTTGACACAATCTACATTGTAAAAGCGCTATAGAAATAAAGATGAATTGAATTGAATCATAGTGCTTTAATATTAGACACAACTTTAGATCATAAAAAATAATGTTTACTAATATAACTAACAAACTTTGGTAAAATGTTACTCTTTTATAAAAAAAAAAAAGACCTAATGTCATCTAATGCACAGGCAATCGTTTAATATTACCCAGTTTCACAGTACGAGATCTCACATTATGCTTGTTTTATGTTGACTTTAATAATATTTGATGAATATTTTGAACTCCTCGTGCTCATTCACGAGATTCTGATGGTGAAACAACAAACGTTCCATTAAGGAAATGAATGTATCTTTTAATATTTTATCATTATTATTACGTGTACTAAAACATCTCTGACATTCATAGCTTTTAGTACAGACAAAATAAACGAATCTGCTGTGTGACGTTTTAAGCAATCTGAGCGAGTGGGTCTGCTTCACGTTTTGGATTACAAGCACAGACATAATCCAGTATTATTAAAACCAGCTTTAATTAAATAAAACCAAACAAAATGACATGTAGAAACCTGAGAGAAGAGGAGGCTGAACTTCACCTCAATAATTCACAAGGAAGGAGTACTCAAACAAACATCCATAATGCAGGACAGAGCGTAGTGTTTTTACACACACACACACACACACAGATGAGTAGATGGCCTTCAGAGTGTGGCTTTCTGTCGCTTCTCCAGGAAGAACTGCAGAATCAAATAAAGGATGAGATAGTGAACATACAGCTAACAAATGATGCTAATCATCTTTCCTGTCATTAAAACAGACCTGCTTACAGAGAGCACAGCTGGAGAAACACTTCACACACTCCTGTCTGTCACACTACACCACAACAACATCCTACACACTGTCTTACAAATCAAGCAGAATGTCATTTGCATCAGGCAAGCGATCAGTTAGTTTATATATATATTATTCAAAATAGTTTTTTTTTTGTATTATTTAAATTGTAATCAATAAAGGAAATTAATACATTGCTATGGCAATAATACTATTGTAATATATATATATATACACACATATACACACAAGTTTTAGGAACAACAAATAATAACTGGACTTCTAGTTGATCATTTGGTATCAGAAGTGGCTTATATGAAA
Organism: Danio jaintianensis; assembly: GCA_903798115.1. Taxonomy (NCBI): domain Eukaryota; kingdom Metazoa; phylum Chordata; class Actinopteri; order Cypriniformes; family Danionidae; genus Danio; species Danio jaintianensis. The sequence continues at coordinate 6,417,881 of CAIGQV010018227.1, forward strand.
GGCAAAGGCCTCTAGATTACGCTTATTTTACCAAAATAAAATATGATCATGCCTTGATTTTTTATTATTTAATTAGGACAGTAAGGTCTGACTTTGCTTAGACAAAAGTCTTGCCACTTAACAGAAATAATGTACAGTATAGAATATAAAGTCATGGTGCAGTGGAAAAAGAATTAATATTGTGTATGACTCCCATGAGCTTGGAGGACTGCATCCATACGTCTCTGCAATGACTCAAATAACTTATGAATAAAGTCATCTGGAATGGCAAAGAAAGCATTCTTGCAGGACTCCCAGAGTTTATCAAGATTCTTTAGATTCATCTTCAATGCCTCCTCCATCTTACCCCAGACATGCTCAATAATGTTCATGTCTGGTGACTGGGCTGGCCAATCCTGGAGCACCTTGACCTTCTTTGCTTTCAGGAACTTTGATGTGGAGGCTGAAGTATGAGAAGAAGCGCTATCCTGCTGAAGAATTTGCCCTCTCCTGTAGTTTGTAATGTAATGGGCAGCACAAATGTCTTGATACCTCAGCCTGTTGATGTTGTCCATCCATTCTGCAGATCTCTCGCACGCCCCCATACTGACTGTAACCCCAAACCATGATTTTTCCTTCACCAAACTTGACTGATTACTGTGAGAATCTTGGGTCCATGCGGGTTCCAGTAGGTCTTCTGCAGTATTTGTGATGATTGGGATGCAGTTCAACAGATGATTCATCACAAAAAAATCTACCTTCTGCCACTTTTCCAAATGATCTACTAGAAGTCAAGTTATTATTTGTTGCTCTTACAACTGGGATCGACGACAAGACTTTTGTCAGGTAGTGTATATTAGTGTCTACTGTATAATACTCTTTCAAATAAAATAACTATAAAAAAATTATTCTTATTAATTTTAAAATGTATTATATTATTTCTATAAAAAATAATCAATATAATTAATAATTAATACTGTAATAATATACAGTGATTTATATATATGTGCACAGTATGCAGTACTCTTACCCTCCTGGCGCTGGCAAACGCGGGTCCGAAAGTTGTGTGTGTGTGTGTGCTGGATCGAATCCATTCTGGAAGTTTCTGCAGTGTCCCGGTTCGGGCGTATCGGTGATCACACAACACAATACAAGCGTAATCACCACGATGACGGATCGCACGGCCTGTCAAAAAGTGAGAAATTTACTATCAGCTAAAAAAAAACTGTATAAATAATAATAAAAAAAAGTGTAACCGCTATTAAAGGCAAGACACTGCAGGCAAAAAGACCTTTTTTTGGCATTTTATAAAGTTTATCCAAAATTAACTTAAGTTTTCTTTTTCTCACACTTCATCAATTTGTGTTTATTTTTCTTATAATACATATTTTTAAAGGCCTTTTTTTCCTAAATATAAATGTCATAAATCTTCACTTTAGCATATACCATACTTCACAGTTTTATTCATGTCCATAATCTGTCTTTATTCATATCTACATTCTGAAGATTTTTACAGATAAATGTATTCACAAATAATTTGTATAATTCTAATTATATACAAAAATTTATTCTACATTTTTTCTGGTTGTTTACTGTATTTTCTGAATTATTATGATAAAATGATGTTAAATAAGCCCAAAATCCCTTGTAAAAATTCTTTGACTAATATGTCAAAAAACAAGTGACAATTTTGAACCTGACATCATCTGATCATCTCGTATATGCAAATTAGCACATATTTAATTAAATAATGTATCATTTGCATGAATAAACATAAGATTTTAGAAAACTTCTAATGCAGTCAGCTGGGAAGTGGTGAGAACTTTTATTTTTTTTATCGTTCACTTGCAGTGTCTTGTGTGTAATATTTGTTAACCAGCATTTAAATGACAGGAATACACGGCTCCGCCTACCAATAGATTGATTGACAGCTTTCATGCACAGACTCTCAACCAGCGCTTTCCCAGGACTTTTACCAGGAACATGAGGCTGAAACAGAAGGGAGACATTTTAAAAACGGCAGATTTTCCATTTGCAGCTTCCTGAAGGCGCTCTCACCATGTGTTTGTCCAGGTAAGCCATCTTCTCCTGCAGCTCTGGCGACTTTATGTTGGGATACGGCATTCCTACCATAACAATGCATCTGGACACATTCACAGATGCAGAAAGTGGGTTATTACAGTGATTAAATGAGACAGTTCTTTATAGCTATGAAAAAAGTATCATTTATCTGGATTTACTGTATGCATTTTACTGAGGTAAAATGTTAAAGTACAAATGAAATCAAAACCAACCATATTGATTTTGTTAGCTCACATTGCTAGTTTTATGGTGAACAATTCATCTGTGCGTGTCATTAAGAAAAAAAAATGTTTTCCCTTGTAATTAAATTAAATCTGAAAATGCACTTCCTGTTTGTGTTTCAGGTAAATTCTCAGATTACCTAATTTTGAAGTATTGGGCGTGACTAACATACTTGACCACACCCCTCCAACTGTCAGTTTTGACAACAAACAGAAATGGTGAGCAGGGGTCCGTTCTTCGTTCGTGGATTAGTCAATTAGCTGGATTTGGTTATTGACGATTTGACACGATCCAGGTTCATTTCGTTCTTCAAAACCGAGAGATGTTGTAATACCAACAGTTCTGGTAGCTCAAACCTGCTCGCGAGCAGGCTTATTTCATATAAACAGGATTAGATTGGGTCTTTTCAAGAAAAGGTAATACTGAAAGTATGTACCAAATAAGCATGGGACGATAACCGTTTTCAAGGTATACCGCGGTTTGGAAAGTTTTAAAACCGTCAAAATTATCTGCAACTCCGTTCCTAAGGTATGTGTACAATTTTTTTATTTACTTTTTTTTGTTTGTTTTTTAGGACAACAGTATCTCCAGCAGAAAAGATATCCAAAGATGCCGTTTTAAATTGTTAAAAAAAATCTGTTTTTGAAATAAATGACGACAGCAGAAGTCTCCAAAATATTTTAAATGTTTCTCAAAATAAAATATATTGTGTTCAAAAGGGAAAAAAGTTTTTGTTTTTTACCCAGACATTTAAAAAGAATATATTTTAGAGCAGTAATCACAATACCGTGAAACCGTGATATTTTTATCCAAGGTTATCATACTGTCAGAATCTTACACCGGCCCATGCCTAGTACCAAATGCTGATTTTTTTTTTACAGTAGTAGTTATATACACTTGGGAAAATAGTAAATAGATAAAATATATATATATATATATATATATATATATATATATATATATATA
>CAIGQV010018227.1:6437232-6457636 GCA_903798115.1 Danio jaintianensis
TATATATATATATATATATATATATATATATATATATATATATATATTCTACTACCAATAATAATATAATAATAATTTTCTCTCTCTTACATATATATATTTTGTCAATTCAAATGAGTAACGGCAGTATTCCATTGGTCACGACTTAACAAGTAAATATTCTGATATTTCTGATACCTTTAACTTGTTCACCATGTCTCTCTCAGCTTTCTTCTGCACAAACTCAGACACCCAGTCTGGCTCTGATGGTCTGCTATTGCCGTTCTCCTCCTTTACAACATCACTGCCCTTCTCCTGCCCTTCCAGAAGTCTAGCAGCCTCCTGTTTCTTCTGCTCCTCGTAGTCTCTCAGCCACGTCAAAGCTCCACAGATGAGGCTCAGAGACTTGCCCTGCAGAATCAAACACAATACAGATCAAACATCCATTGCCATCTGAAGAAGAGACTGCAGGTGAAACAGTTTTTCCATGCGATGGTAGGATTTACATCGTTTTTTTACTATAATGTAAAAATACATTCAAAATACACTTTTAGGTGTTTCCTTTGTTGCACTTTATCATTTTATGTCTGTAAGTTTACATTAAAATACATAATGAGTATAAATGTCCACTTCAGCAGCATTTACATACACCACAATGTACAATTTTATTCAGATCTGTAATCTGTATGTATAACATATATAACTTGCCTGTTTATATACATTTTATTCAAGGAAAAACTTATTTTTCTGGTTGCTCTGAGGTTCCCTCTGTAAGTTACCTTTTTCCAAAATTGAAATGTTAACAAATAAAACTAAATGAAACATGAACTTTGAGCCTGACTTAATCGACTATTCAGAGGTTTGTACTAGAAATGTATGCAGGGTAGCGCATATTAAATGAGTAAACGACCTTATTTGAATATTGATGTACATTTACATTTCTGTAATATAGACCCTTTTAACATGACGTCACGCGATATCCGGTTTCACTCCACGCAGTGTATCGTTACTTCCGCCTACACAGAACTCCACATAGAGAACTCACCCAGTCAGCTGTAAATTTACTACAGAAATGGTCAGACTGTGACTACGGCTGTTTTCTGTTGTCTGCATTCAAGGTAAGATGTCAGCCAGATTTCCGCTTGAACCAAGAAAATGGGACTTTAAACAGAGTCTATTGCTTTGTGTTGCTGTCTTTACTGCAGATGAAGTTGGTATGTACTTGTCAGTATTTGTCAAATAAAGATTTCAGATGTTTACACGGGTGCTCAACATTGTTTTATGTCAAATTTATTTTTATTGTGTCCCAAAGAATAAGAAATAAAACTGTGGTTGTTTTACTGTGTTTGTTTACAGTGGACAGCAGGTATTTCATGTATGAACATATAATATTTATATCTATTTAATATTCATATTAAATGAAATAGAATAACAGTGTTGTATTTGACTCTTAATAATCAAACGAAATCATTATAAAAATTTACAGTTGCAAAAATAACACCAAGAAGATGCCATTTTAATTCAGTATTATTAGATTATGAAATTATTTGTAACATTATTAATTAAAAGGTAGTACAGATATCAAATTAAACCCACCTAGTTGGTGGCGGCAGGACACTGTCTTAATTCATTTAAATGGAGAAACTGAGCAAAACATTAATAGATCAGTAAATAATAAATGATAGAACTGATTGCATTTATAGATGACATACCAGGTATATGTGAAGATTTAATAAAGAATTTAATTCATGCTGGAACATTTACATATAACAGATAATATAAATTTATATTCACAGCAGCATCAAAGCAAAAATAAATCCATTATTGATTAAATTAAATAAAACTAAATTAAATAAACTTAATTTATAAGTGAAAAGGTTGCAAACATATACTTTCCTTGATAAACAATAGCTTATTCCTATTCTTCATAACTTAAACAATCGTTTTCAAACTCAGAGAGCAGTTCAGTATTGAAAGAGAAACATTTGGACACATGCCCAATACTGTAATAGTCTTAAATCAGATCGTGCAATGTTCATTTTTTCAGTTTTACATTTTCCAGAGAAGTCTCAAATTCATTCAGAGGTAAACCGGAACTAAAAATACACTGCGTTGCCGATAGGGGGAAGTGAAGTGACGTCATTCTGAAAAGGGTCTATTGATACATGCACATTTCTGAATACTTGTAATGCGAAAAATGTTTGCGATTCTTAATGTAATCGATAAACTGGCTAAGTAACGTTATTGTGATAAATGTTAGTCAATTTGTAACTCTATTTACCTGCAGTGCCTTAGCTGACGGTAAACTGAGACTCACCGTGCCTGTGGGACTCTCGAATATACCGACTTTCCGTTGATCCAGAGCGGTGTAAAGTGTCTCCATGAAGCTCTCCTGGATGGGATACGGCGGGAAGGGAAAGGGAAACCGGCCACTTTTGCTCTCCATTTCATATATCTGGTATTAGATTAGATTCCTGAATAACGTTACAGACTGAAACACACGAAAATCAACACTGCATTTGAGCGCTTTTCGCGCCGACGATAAACTCTTCACAGTATCATCGAAATATGACTTCTGTTATGATCAAAATCTACCGTATAATTCCAATGAAATCGCAAAAGACAAACAGAAATAACACGTAATTACACACACAAAAAACACGTTCTAACAGCGTAAACTTCCTCGAAGAAACGCGCCAGTCTTCTGCTTCGGCCAATGAAAACGAGGGAAAACTTCTTAGAGGATAGAGATCATCACCAAAGTTCACTCTTTCGTGAAAAACAAAACAGCATGATATTTTTTTAATGACTCATGTTTATTTTTCGCTAACTTTTTAAAATATCTGTGATGTTTTGTTTATCAGTAATACTTTTATTGTATTTTCTTTTTGTTTTATTGTATTTTTATTTCTACCTATCTTGTTAATGTGGTGTTATGTAATGTTTTCAGTTTTCATATTAGTGTTTTTATGTGCATATAATTTCCTTTTATATATATTATATATATATATAATTTCCTTTTATGTTATTTCCATATATATATATATATATATAGTGTTTAATTTTAGTTTTGCACAACATTAACAACGTATTATACTATACAGTGTGAGCTTCATCGTTATAAATATGTTACAAACTGTGCATTATAATACAGGCTAGTACAGTATAGTATAGACAAATATGTATTATAGAATAGACAGACTAAAATATGTGCTTATCTTGCACTTAAATTGAATCATTTGGCCAAAGTGTTTATCCAAAGCAAGTTACAATCAAATGGGGACAATACAAGTATTCCAAGCAACATGAACAATAACATGACAATTTTAGAGTTAGTCTCTTCCTCTCTCTCTCTCTCTCTCTCTCTCTCTCTCTCTCTCTCTCTCTCTCTTTTTCTCTCTTTTTCTCTCTCTCAATTCAATTCAATAATTGCTTTATTGGCATGACAAATGTTACAAATGTATTGCCAAAGCATTTATAAAGTTTACATTAAAAAAATAAAATAACATACATATATTTTAAAAAGCAAACAGTAAACACAGTAAATAGTAGTAGTAATAGTAGCAGTAAAAAAAAAAAAAAAAAGATATATACATATAATAATTAAATAAATAATATATCATTATTATTATTCAATATATCATATTATTCAATATATCATATTCAATATATCATATTAATTTATATGATATTATTCATATATATATATATAAAAAAAAATAGATCAGAATACACTGTACATTTAACGATCAACATTTTAGGATAAAACAGTAATAAAAACAAAAATAATCAGTATATTTACAATGATTCATTTATAATAATCTAGATGTGTGCGTGCGTGTGTGTTTGCAAGCGCATCACTGATGTTTTTATTGGTCTCCTCTCTCTTTTTGTGACAGGCATTAATGTATTGTGCCGCTAGAAGGACACAGTCAGTTTTTTCCCCTAGTAAATACTGCAGTTTTGCAGTGTTGTATTGTCTACCTCAGTGAATTGAGGGTAAATGCTCTGGAGTTTGGGGTAGAATGTTTCTCTGATGTGCTGATAGTTTGTGCAGCGGGTGAGGAAGTGTTCCTCCGTCTCCACCTCTGCTTGGGCACAGTGTGGGCAGATGTGGCTCTCTCTGGGTTGCCAGTTCTGTCTGTATCGGCCCGTCTCTACAGTCAGACTGTGAGCACTCAGCCTGTATTTGGTCAGTGTTGCTCTTAATTTACTGTCCTTTACTGCACTCAGATACGTTGCTGTCGTATAATCTCTGTTTAGGTCTAAATAGCATTGAAGTTTACTTTGTTTTCCTGCTGCTTCATTCCAGTAGATCAGATACTCTTCTTTTCGTGCATTTATCATTTGATTGGGCTTAATTCTGTGGATGTCCGTGTCCTGATGCTGCCTGCTGTTAGTCATATTTGCTATGTTGGTTTGTGTTTGCAGCTTCAGGACCATCTGAATCAGGGGGCTTTTTTCAGTGTCCATTTCTTGGTTTTTGAGGGCTTTAAAATGATAAGAGTTGGGGTCACTCATTTTTATATGTTTCCAGAATTTGACGGCCCGTTTCTCAATGCGCATGAGTAGAGGATACTGGCCTAGTTCTGCCCTGCATGCATTGCTGGGTGTGTTCCTCTGTACCCTGAGGATGCTCCTACAGAACTCTGCATGTAGGCTTTCAATTGGATTTTTATCCCACTTATCAAACTTATGACTGAGCAGAGGACCCCACACTTCACTCCCGTATAGCACTATAGGTTCAATCACTGACTGGAACATTTTGAGCCAAAAAGGAATTTCTGGAATTTCTATTTGTGTTGATTTTTTAATGGCGTAAAAAGCCCTTCTTGCTTTCTCTTTCAGTTCATTCACAGCCAAATTTAGTCTTCCATTAGCACTTATTTTCAACCCAAGGTATCTCTATCTCTCTCTCTCTCTCTCTCTCTCTCTACAGCGGAATGAACCGGCAACTTATCCAGCATATGTTTTACACAGCGGATTCCCTTCCAGCTGCAACCCATCACTGGGAAACACCCATACACTCTCATTCACACACTAAAGACAATTTAGCTTACCCATTTCACCTATAGCACGTCTTAGGACTGTGGGGGAAACCGGAGCACCTGGAGGAAACCCATGCGAACACGGGGAGAACATGCAAACTCCACACTTAAATGCCAACTGACCCACCCGAGGCTCGAACCTGAGATCTTCTTGCTGTGTGGTGACAGCGTTACCTACTGCACCACCGTGCCGCCATATATATATATATATACACGTGGTGGCGCAGTGGGTAGCACTGTCGCTAGAAAAATTAAAATTGAGTTATGTTAATGCTAGCAGATATTTTCCTTTTTATATAAATGTACATAGCACAAACAGTAATAGCTTTTATATTTAAAATGAAAAAGGTAGAAAATAGAATAGTCAGTGGTAGTAATAGGAGTGTTGACAACGACATTTGCAGTTCCCAACAATCTGATCCTATCACACACAAACTCGTCTATCCCTTTCTCCGCTGATCACTGTGGTTCAGATTTTTGCGACGGTCCCTCAGGCTGCAGTCAGTTCTAGACTTCGCCGTCTCCTCGCTCTCGCGCAGCTCTGGAAAGTTCGCTGAGTCGATTCAGTTTCCAGCGGCGGCACGATCGTTATATAAACGCTTCGCGGAGCCCCTGTGCGTTTCCAAAAACCACATTTATCGGCCGCTGACTGTCACAATCGCGCTGTAGGTGAGCAAATCCGCTCCTAATACCGAAAATAAAGCCGTTTAGCCCTGCAGACGTCGAGTCTTCAGTGATTTCTGCACGTTAACTGTTGAAGGAAAGACCTCAGCGAGGAGAGTCAGTCTGTATTTTGGTGCTGTTTTGAAGGTAATATTCATATTAAAGCGAAGATGACTGCAGAGGAGGTGGTGAATGAAGGTTGTAGCATCCCCATCGAGGGTGAAGACATCACCCCGAAGAAAGATGGAGGGGTTTTAAAGGTAAATACTGCAGCGAATTGAGCCGCATTGACTCCATGTGGGAGGTGTGACTGACTTAAATGCATGTTACAGACATTGTGTCTGTCTATTAGTTCACTTTTACTACTGATATAGCTGTTGTTGTGCATTTAAATGCGACTAAATGTGATTATTTTAACCGTATTGATCTATAAACACCGCCTGTTGCTAATTGTGCAGCGTTTTCTAGATCTTTCTACCGCGCCTAAAGGGACAATTCGCTTCCGAAATAATATTTCTGATATCATTCATTTAGTCTCAATGTATTCTTAAACCTATATGATTTGTTTTATAATGTAAACATAAATGGAGACAAAGGAGGTAAAACAGTAGCGTCTGACAGCTGCGGGTCACCATTCACTTTCGTTATATATATATTGTTGTATGTTACTAAACCGAATTGTGACTGATAATGTCATTGATAAATGCATTGTTTTGTAGACAAAAACAAACTCATTCAGTTTTATGAACAACGTTAAAGTGAGTAAATGTGACACAAATCTTATTTTTAGGTGAATTGTCCTTTAATTTTTTTGTGTCGCAATGCTATTGGTTTATTTGCACACATGCAAAGTTAAATAAACATTAAGGTTTTGTACAAAGTGACACATTCATGTGATTAAAATCAGTGGCAATCAAAGCATGTAATCTCTGAAAACTTCTCCTGAGATTGGTGTTTTCAAATACAGGAATTACTTGTTTGGGATAATTAAACACTTTCGGTGTAACGCATTCAAGAAGTATTCATCTAAATAATGTAGTTAATTTAATATTTAATTATTATGTGGAATAAGGCACTATATATGCAGTTTTAAATTATTTGATTATTACATACAAACATATAAGAGTTATTTGAGTTAAATTCATTAACCTAAGCATTAGGCGTGAACATCTTTCTGCCCTGCGGCCTTTGTAGATTGACAGGTCACAGGTGTAGTGCAGTGCACCGAACAGATTGAAGATTAATCTCTTTCTCTCTTCTACAGTTGGTCAAGAAGGAGGGTACAGGCACCGAGTTGCCTATGATTGGCGATAAAGTATTTGTGCACTATGTCGGAACACTGCTTGATGGCTCACAGTTCGACTCCAGTCGTGATCGAGGGGAAAAGTTCTCCTTTGAGCTGGGCAAAGGTGAGTGTTGTAAAGGTGAAGTGCACTAAATGTTAGTTCGCCCTCTCTGACCCTTAAACAGATTCTAGGGATGTAATGATTCACGATTTGATTCAAGATTTTCGATTTCATGATTCCATTTTCTCACAGTTAGTGAGAAATCAAAACAAATGAGTTTAAAGACCTTCAGTAAAATGAAAAGGTGTCATTTTATTAGGCTACTGCTTTATATTTCTTTTGATATTGAAGAATGACAAAACCAAACTGAAATTTAAAAACAAAAATAAATCTCTACCTATATACACCAAGCCTGTGTTCTTTCAATTGAAAATGAGAGCAAGCACTGCATTTTAATGATTTTTGTGAAATTATAGTTGTAAGATTAAGAAAGTCCGGTTACAGTACATGCAACATGAGCAGTTTTTACTCTAATTGGTACCTAAAACCCAGGATTTGTGAAAACCGAACTGAAACTTAACTTGCTAGCCCGCTTATCTGGCTTTATGGAACAGAACCCAGATTGCTAAAAATATCCACATTCAATATAAACAGAGTTTATAGTTTTCTACTGCCATTTGGTTTATTTTAGGCCATGTCCACACGTACATGGGTATTTTTAGAAACCGTTTTCCCCACTTTCATTTTGAAAAAATCCCCATCCACATGAATATGTAAAAACGCACTGTGATGCATGTTAAAGACACACTGAACCAACAGGTGGCGATAATGAAATTTTTATGCTATAAGTGCAGTTTTGAAAATACCCACGTTCATGTGGACAGGGCCTTAGAAATGATCTGTTTCCACATTTTTGTCAATGATAATCTTGACAAATTAGCCTGACTTTCTTAATCTTGAGCCTAAACGCAGGTCACACAACTGTAATGTCACAACCGTTAAGCTTCTGACACACTTTAAACCTGTAAACAACATTTCCCCTGAAACTATGAGTTTGTAAGAATGTGATCAGATGAGTTAACCTGTTCATCTTGAAGTTTAATGTACTCAACAACCTCTGTAGTCTCATTTAGCTACTTGTTTCTTTTTGAAGAATAGCAGAAGCTTAATTAATAAACCACGTGGGTGTATTCTCAATGTCTCTTATCCTGTTTAAAATGTGAAAACACCTTAGGCATTTGTTAATAGTATAACTTATTTCAGGTATTTAATCCAAAGCAATTTGAACCCAGTTTGTGATGATAGAACTGAAAATACAAAACTGATAACTAATTTCTTGGTTTTGTCCCACAAAAATACATCAGAACTTGGATGTGATGTCAACAATAAACAGATATATCTAGAAACGTCTAAAGCAGATATTACATATATTTGGTTGTAGATTGGATGAAGGCAAATACAAATTCAAGCCTGCGATTGAGAAAAGGGCAGAAAACTGCAGGGCATAGGAACAGATGCATTTAGAAATGTAAGCAAAACATCATTGCGCATGCAAGTCAACAACTTTAGACAATTATTTGCTCCATCTTGCAGGTCAGGTGATCAAAGCATGGGACATCGGTGTGGCCACCATGAAGATTGGCGAGATCTGCCAATTGACATGCAAACCTGAGTATGCATACGGAGCTGCTGGCAGCCCCCCAAAAATCCCACCTAATGCTACTCTTCTGTTCCAGGTAATGTAACAGACTGCTGAGATTTTCAATGTTTGTACTGGTGCAGGAAATCCTTGAAAATGCTTGAATTTGAATCTGCTGTTTTCAAGGTCTTGGATAAAGTGCTTGAAAATGTAATTGTTGCTTTGTAATAATTTATTTTACTTAATATGTAATAATAATTAACAATTGAAATAAAAATTAAGTCTCTTCGCTTCTCTTTTTTTTTTGTCTGCTCTTTTTGAAATGTGACATTTCACATTTAACATGCAAGTAAATTACATTTAAGAGAGTAAATGACACTAATTCAATGTTGGGTTTGGGGCAAACACACCGTTAAACATTTTCCTTAGAATACTATACCATTCATTCATTCATTTTCCTTCGGCTTAGTCCCTTTATTCATCAGGGGTCGCCACAGCGGAATGAACTGCCAACTTATCCAGCATATGTACGGAGCGGATGCCCTTTCTAGCTGAAACCCAGTACTGGGAAACATCCATACACACTCATTCACACTCATAAACTACGGCCAATTTAGTTTATTTAATTCACCTATAGCGCATGTGTTTGGACTGTGGGGGAAACCAGAGCACCTGGAGGAAACCCACGCCAACACGGGGAAAACATGCAAACTCCATACAAAAAAAGCCAACTGGCCCAGCCGGGACTCGAACCAGCGACCTTCTTGCCATGAGGTGACAGTGCTAACCACTGTCGCCAGAATACTTTACCATAGAATACAATAATGATTAGCTTCTGATATAATATCATTAAGTATATGTAAATATGTAATTTGCCACGCTGGTAAAGTGCTGGAAAGGTTTGAAATTGCACCTGAAAAGTGCTTAAATTTGGCTTTGGAATAAGTGTTTGAATACTGGATTTTTGCAAGCACAGATTCTGTATTAATGTGTGCATTTGTTTGTTGCAGGTGGAGTTGTTTGAGTTTCGTGGGGAGGACATCACAGATGATGAAGATGGTGGAATTACCCGCAGGATCATCACTAAGGGGGAGGGTTACACAAAGCCTAATGAGGGTGCAACTGTGGAAGGTAGTTTTCTTATTTTTAAAATAATCAATAAATGCAAAGCAGTTAATCTGTCTGTCAATAATCTGTCAATATGACTTGTAAGTAAGCCAACTTGTGACTTTTCTGGTTGCTTTTATCACTTTTATTGTGATGTACTCCTGTGCTAAATTAAACAGCCAGTAAGTGTTCATTCTTGCACCAATGGATGCCAAATCAACATGTTCAGTGGGCCAAAAAGACCCAGTGTGGTCTACTTCGTGCCAGTGTTGCAGAACAAACCATGAAATCTAAGCCAGATTTATGCTCACCTGCAACCTTCATATTAGGAGGCTGTTGGTTTGATAAGTTCAGCCTTAAAGGAATAGTTCATTCATTCATTTTCTTTTCGGCTTGGTCCCTTTATTAATCAGGGGTTGCCACAGCGGAATGAACCGCCAACTTATCCAGCATATGTTTTACGCAGCGGACAACATTCACACACATACACTATGGACAATTTAGCTTACCCAATTCACCTATACCGCATGTCTTTGGACTTGTGGGGGAAACCGGAGCACCCGGAGTAAACCCACGCCAACACAGGGAGAACATGCAAACTCCACACAGAAATGCCAACTGACCCAGCCGAGGCTCGAACCAGCGACCTTCTTGCTGTGAGGCGATCGTGCTACCCACTGCGCCACCGTGTCGCCCACCATAGTTCATTCAAAAATATATAATTATGTTTTTAATTACTCCAGCTTGAGAACTTTGTTCATTGTCATAACACAAATGATGATATTTTAGATGACATCCAAGAGCTCTCTGATCCTCCGTAGACAGCAACAGTCACGAGACATTCAAAGTCCTGAAATGTACCAAACAAATTGTCAAAATGGTCCATATGCCTTAAGTGGTTCAATGTCAATGTTTTGAAGCTATGAGAATTCGTTTGTGCGCAAAAAAATACAAATATTCATTCATTCATTCATTTTCTTTTCGGCTTAGTCCCTTTATTAATCTGGGGTCGCCACAGCGGGATGAACCGCCAACTTATCCAGCATATGTTTTTACGCAGCGGATGCCCTTCCAGCTGCAACCCATCAATGGGAAACATTCATACACACTCATTCATACACATACACTACGGACAATTTTAGCTTACCCAATTCACCTATACCGCATGTCTTTGGACTTGTGGGGGAAACCGGAGCACCCGGAGGAAACCCACGCGAACACGGGGAGAACATGCAAACTCCACACAGAAATGCCAACTGACCCAGCCGGGACTCGAACCAGCGACCTTCTTGCTGTGAGGCGAACGTGCTACCCACTGCGCCACCGCGTCGCCCCAAATACAAATATTTGTATTTATTATTCATGAGCACTAAGCTTTGATTTATACACTGGATGCCTGTGCACAACTTCCTCTAATTGTAAGCAAAGTGTTGGTTCATCCGGGGTATACGTCAGCAACCTGACCGAGGAAACAGTAGAAGAAGAAGAGCGTGACATGCATGCAAAGCACAGAACAGCGTTTTTGAATAAACTCGTTATTTTTGGGAGTTTTTTGGCACACAAACACATTCTTGTAGCTTCATATCATTACGATTAAAGCACTGATGACTGTTTTGACGATGTTATTGGTTCCTTTTCGGCATTTTGAATATTATGTGACCCTTGCTGTCTATGGAAGATAAGAGATTTCATCTAAAATATCTTAATTTGTGTTCTGATGAATGTAGGACTCAGGGGTTTGGAACAATATGAGGGTAATTAATAACAGAATTACCTTTTTTTTTTTTTTTTTCAACTAATCTTTTAATGACTAAACGCAAATGTTGTCATGATAATGGAGCAAAATAATTTAGGGGGTGGTCACATGATGCCATTTTTAATTATAAATGTAAAATGTTTCATTGGTTTAGCAGTGCATTTACACAACAGTGTTTTGGGGCTCTGTACGCACAACATTTTGAAAATGTGCTTTAAAGTGCAAGTAGTTAAAAACTATAAACAACCATGGCAGACCAGAGAATTGTAACTTTCTTAACATCATGAATTATAGACCTAGCATGCATAATACAGCCTTTTAGTCATTTTAGTGGATCGTTGTGACTGGGGATTGTTTTGACTACGTTGTCGTCTGTACAAGAAACATTTTAAAATGCAGCAGAAAAACGTTTCTGATTTAAGTACGTTGTTGTCTACAAACGTGTCCTTAATCTTGTTAATTTTACTCTCTCTCTTTGTGTCAAGTGTGTTTGGAGGGCTCTCACGAGGACCGCGTTTTTGATGAGCGTGAGCTGAAGTTTGAAGTGGGAGATGGTGAGAATTTGGGTCTGCCTCTGGGTGTGGAGAAAGCCCTGCAGGCTATGGAGCAGGGAGAGGAGGCACTCTTCACCATCAAACCAAAGTAAACACACATCTTAGATGGCTGCATAGAGTGTCTGTTGATGTGCATGGTTTTACTCATTTCTGTATGTTTGCACACCAATATCAGGTACGGCTTTGGAACTGCTGGCAGCGAAAAATACAACATACCACCTAATGCTACACTGCAGTACAAAATCAAAATGAAAGCATTCGAAAAGGTCAGTAAGCCTTATACAAGGTCAGTGTATAAATAGCAGTGCGTAGCAAACTTCACACCTGCGTTATTCAAGAAAAAGGCAGCATGTGGGATATTGTTACCAAGGTGTACATTGTAAGGTATTTGTGAATTGTTGTTTTTTAAAAGGTGCTGTATGTAAGTTTTTGACTCTTCTTGACTCTATCTGAAAAACAATGCCAAAGTCAGATATTCTGCTTTGAAAATGTGTTTTCTGTGCCGGAACGACTGTCTTGTTTATGGTTTTTTTAACCTGCCCAATGCCAGCTTACCCAATTATAATTCAGCACCCCGGGCTGCCTTGTTGGAAAACCACATATTTCATTCATTCAGTCAGGAAGGTTCTGAAAGCATGCGTCCGTGACCGAAATGCCACCTCCGGCGGACAGTAACGTTAGCAGACTCCGAAATGAGACGCAGATAGAGTTCCACATGAGGTTATTAATTAGCAAATAAATATTACTAGCGTAAACATTGGGTGAGCAGGTTACATTGTAACCCCATGTCCTAACAACACGCTATGTGATAAGATTTGTAGTGATAAGCAATTTGGCTGTTTGCACCAGACAAAACACGACAGAAATTTAAATACAGCCATTCAGAAGCACAGAATATGCACTCACTCACGAAATGGTAAGGTTTATAATCTAATTAATACATATTAAACCTCTTTAACATTATTAAATGTACATGCTGAATCACTGATAGTAAGTCACAGTTCTGAAGTTCAATTTAAAATGGTTTGTTTTATTTTCAAGATCTGAGGTCAACTATCTGCTGCTGCTTTCAGTAGTATGGTAATAAATGTCATGTAAAATGGCATTCAAACTCACATTGTTAGCAATTAACACTGAATAAAGCACATGAGGTGTATTGGAGTGATCAGTTTATCCTGTTGTTCACCTGTGAGAAATAGAAGCCATTTCTAATATATCAGTTCGAGGTGTTGGTTAGAACAAAAACTCCTTTTAATACGGAAAATATTCCTTCTATCGTGTGCCGTTGCTTTTATTTAGAACACGACTTAAATCAGCCTCGCTGTTGGTGTCGTCAATCTGGCAACCCTTGCGATTGCGTTTGTTTTGATCCAGGAATGCCATACCTAGTTCAACCACTGGGTGTCAAACGTACATACTGCATCTCTAAGTAAATTTAATTGTGCCACAATGTCGTATTTTGAAGAACAATAATGTTTAATATTATGTTTTCTAGCTTAATTTTAGAAGTTAGTTAGACTTAGAAAAGTCCGCATAAACTAGAAGCTGCAACCATTTTTTTTTTGTCGTATTGTGCAGCAGTTCTTACAGAAACTGAATATTAAATGAGAAAACAGTGGGCGTGGCTTGTTTTTCCTACTGCGAGCTGATTGGATGTAGTAAAGTAGGCATTTCATTCAAAAAGATTTTAGAAGACTTATTGCGCCCTAACAGACAGCTCCTGCTCACCATTTCTGTTTTTTGCCAAAACTGTCAGTTGGAGGGGCGTGGTTAAGTATGTTAGCCACGCCCAATACCTCAGACAGATGTAATCTGAGAATTTAACTGAAGACAAACAGGAAGTGCATTTTCAGATTTTAATTTTAGATTACAAGGGCAAACTTTTTTTTTTTTCTTAATGATATGCACAGATGAATTGTTCACCACAAAACTAGCAATGTGAGCTAACAAAATCAGATGGTTAGTTTTAATTTTATTTGTACTTTGAAGGGATAGTTCACCCAAAAAATGTTCCTCATTTATTCATACCCAAGTTATTTTAAACTTTTATGACTTTCTTCTGTTGAGCTCAAAACAAGATTTTGTAAAGAATGTTGGAATAGAGCAGCCATTGACATCCATATAGTAACGAAAAAATGCAATTCATTCTTTAATATATCGTCTGTTGGGTCCAACAGAAGAGACAAAGGTTTGGGAAAAGTGGATGATGAGTAAATTATTGCAGAATTACAATTTTTGTGTGAACTATCACTTTAAGATTCAGTCAAGTCAAATATTTCTATCACGAGTGGATATGAAGCTAATTTGCTATGTCCTGTTAAACAGGCCAAAGAATCCTGGGAGATGAACACTATTGAGAAACTGGAACAGAGTGTCATCGTCAAAGAGAAAGGAACTCAGTATTTTAAGGTAGAAGAAATGTCATGCACACACACACACATATACCGGTCCCATTGTAATCAAATAATATTCTATTTTAAGGAATAAATAAAAACAATATGTGATGGGATTGCGTGCACATAATTTGTTTTAGTAAATAGTGTGTGTGTGTATTTTGTCCACAGGAGGGAAAGTACAAGCAGGCGACTGTGCAGTACAAACGCATTGTGTCCTGGTTGGAGAACGAGAGCAGTATGCAGCCAGATGAGGAGGAGAAAGCTAAAGCGCTGCGATTGGCTGCTCACCTCAACCTAGCCATGTGCTACCTAAAGCTACAGGATGCAAACCCCGCCCTCGAGAACTGTGACAAGGTATGAGAAACCTCTTTAAAGGCATAGTTTACTCAAATATGTAAATGTACTCCCCTTTACGCCATCCAAAATGTAGTTGATGTTTTTTTTTCTTCAGTAGAACATTTTATCTTAAACTATGGTCCTCTGTGATTCATAAAATGCATGTCAATGGTTACAATCACTTTGAAAGTCAAAAAACATAAGGCAAAACTAAATGAAGACTTGTGGCTCCTGGTGATACACTGAGGTCTTACAAAAGTGACATTCTGTGCAAGAAAATTAACTAACTATTATTTTCAACATAATTACCTCATATTTCTTAGCCTAGACCAGGAGTGCCGAAACTCGGTCCTGGAGGGACGATGTCCAGCAGATTTTAGCTCCAACTTGCTTCAAGACACCTGCACGGATGTTTCTAGAAAGCCTAGTAAGAGCTTGATTAGCTAGCCCAGGTGTGTCTGATTGGGTTGAAACTAAACCATGCAGGACACCGGCCCTCCAGGACCGAGTTTGGGCACCCCTGGCCTAGATAAACAGTCCAGGTGCAAAGTTTTTTACATGTTTTCTTAATATACGGTGCAACATCTTGGGTTCAAACAACTACTGTTTTGATGAACAGTACAACACGTGTCCTTCTGTTACTTCTGTTATGCGATTCTGGATTAACATCTGTGTTGATCCTGGAACATCATTTTTGTTGGAAAATGTAATCCATACCTATTCCCTACTCCTAAACCCAACCATAACTGTAAATTATTCCCCAAATCAGAGGGGAATAATAATTGTATAACACTCATGTAGAAGTGCATAAACCTAACCATAGGCCTAAACTTAACATAAACGGTAAACATATCCCTTAATTCTGATTGGCTGATTGGAATGTTGTTGTTAATCCAGATGTTAAGGAACATGTCCTCCTTGGTGAAATCAGGTTGGCGACAAACAGACATCATCAGCTGCTCACGTTTTGAGTTCGTTTCACCTCATAAGACCTCAAAGTATTGTCAAGACCAATTTTGTGCCTTTTGGTGTTTCTAACACTTATTTAAGAAACATGAATATTACAGCAGCAGTTAACATATGATCTTTTCATGTAGTATTTCTAATATTCAGTAGAATATTTTTAGCTGAATCTGTGGTCCTTAGTGATTCACATAATGCAAGTCAATAGTCAGCCGTTTTTGAGATTAAAAATAAACGCATACAAACACAAGACCAAATCAATCCCTGTGGCTCCTGATGATATACTGATGATGCATTGATACCCTGATGATACGTTGAGGTTTTGAAAGCGAAATGATTGGTCTGTTCAAATTGAACTATTTACAATATTATTAGTTTTAATCCACATCTTGGCCACACAGTTCTCAGCACACACACACACACACACACACACACACACACACACACACAGGCGAAGTGAGCGTAAGTTTCCAGTCTCTTTATGAGATGCTATGACCAATCGTTTCGCTTCACAAGACATCAGTGTGTCGCCAGGAGCCATGGCTAATGATTTGGACTTGTTTGTATGTTTATTTTAATCTAAAAAAGCGGTAACCATTGACTGCAATTATGTGAATCACCAAGGACCACGCATTCAGCTAAAAATATTCTTTAATGCTCTACTGAATAAGAAAAAAGGTTGGGTGTGTAAATGTACAGGAAATTTTGGGGTAAACCATCACTTTATAAAGTGGATAGCTCATCCAAAAATGAAAATTTACTCTCCTTCAAATGGTTCCAAAGCTGAAAACCTGTAACTTTTATCTTTCATAGTAGGATAAACAAACTTAATTAGTGTTTAATAGCAAAAAAACACTTTGAAACATTTCAAGGGTGAGCAAATGATAACAGAATGTTCATTATGTGTGAACTGTCCCTTTTTAACGCATCTATTTAGCAGCTAATTATAGCATTGAGTAATGTGCTGCGTCCCAATTCGCATACTATCCGTCCTAAATAGTATTTGAAAATAGAATTAGTATGTCCCAAGTCATAGTATGTTGAAAAGAGTATGCCAAAGGTTCCCAGATGGTTTACTATTTCCAGTAAAAATTCGAAGTGTAGAAGCGTCCATACTCTAACCGCTGATATTGTCCACAGTACATTGCTCGTTGGACGTGAATTTGATTAGAACTACAAACGCAGGTGAAAAGTGTAAATAAACTACAAACATGATGGACGCGCGAGACCAACCGTCAAGCAGAGAGGCTTCGGTAAAGTTGTTTGTATGACTTAATATGCATGTTAATTAATATCTAGCCCACTGGAAAATATTTAAATCGCGTTTTCTGTGTTATATTTCATCTACAACAACAACATGAACTTCTATAAAGACGGAACTAAGCAACATAACGATATGTTAACGAGGAAGTAGTATGTGCCAAAGCTTGCATACTCTTCTGTTACACACTCAGAAGTATATACTTTTCCTTCACAAAAGAAATACATACTTTTAGGGCGTAGTAGAAGTATGCGAATTGGGAACCCAACAATGGTTTCTTGAATATGCAGGTCAATTTGAATTTTGCAACAAGACCTTAATTTCAGCCACCCGAACCGCTGTTGTCATTTGACCGTCTCTTTGTGTGAAGGCACTGGAGCTGGACGGCAATAACGAGAAGGCTTTATTTAGGCGAGGAGAGGCTCTGGTTGTCATGAAGGAGTTCGACAGGGCGAGAGCAGACTTCCAGCGTGTCATTCAGTTATACCCAGCCAATAAAGCAGCAAAGAGCCAGATCATGATCTGCCAGAAACACATGAAAGAGCAACACGAGAAGGACAAACGCCTCTATGCCAACATGTTCCAGAAGTTTGCAGAGAGAGACGCCAAAGTAAGTGTCTACAGTTACTAGCTCCACATGAAAATCATTTACCTGCCGTATCTTTGATCTAATATCGTACATGTGTTTGTATTTCTTTAGAAGGAAGCCGAGCAAGAAAAAGACCAGGATAAGAAACAGAACGGTAGCGCAATGGAAATAGATGAAAACGCAGCCCAGGAACAAACCGCAGCATAATAGCGTGCGTTTGTATTATTTACTGTCTTTTGTGGGTTTTTTAAAAGAGGTTATTTTGTACCTTCTATAATTTCTGCCCTCCTGAAGCGACTGTGTTTATGCGAGCGAGGACGCGTACACACTTTAATTTCTAATCTGTTGTAAAGACTGTTTTTGTTTTCTTTATTTTTTTTATTATAATTTTTTTTTTTTAAGAACAGATTTCCACGTTTAATGTTTATGATGTATCACAACTGGAAACCTTTGGATAGTGAATTTCTGCTGAAGTCTTACAAGCGTCTTAGAGAAACCACGCACTTTTCCTGTGAAGAAGAGTCTAGTCTTTGCTTTCTTAGTTTTGTCCGTAGCCTTTTTTTTTTTGGTGATACTGTTCTTAGCGGAGAAACGCCATCAATATTGGGGCTGAGATGTCATTTTTAAATACAAGGTGAGAACATTAACTTTTTTCCCTTTTTCATCGTCTTGTTGAACAAGATTCCCCATGATTTCTCCATGATTGCACTTGCGCACTGTAATGATCATGGCAGAAGAGGCTTGCTTTACACTGTGTGGCAGGATTACTGTACTGAATGAGAGACATACAGATAGTTCTGTTCCCATGTCCTTGATGCTCTTCTGATGTTGACTAGAACAATAAAACAAGCTCTGAATCCTCCTGCTGTATTGTCTGCTTTGTAGCGTTTAGTGCAACCTGAAAGCAGGGCAAAATGGAGCTGTATCACAATTTATTATAAGATCTTGTGATGATTTATTTTTTACTGAAATTAAATAAAAATGATAAATCTGGACATCTGCATTTGTTTTTTGCAAAAGCTAATCAAGTTTAGATTTTTTTTATTTTGTTCAATCGAAATTTACATGTTTAATTTTTCAAATTACTCATAAATCACGCACAAAAAAGCATTGTAATGCAAAAAAAAGAGAAGTTGTTATTTTACAAAATGTATAAGCACATATCATTTAAGATTTCCCCCCCTTTATTGAATTTGTAACTCATCATGGTTCCTCAAAATTAATAAAATCAACAACAAAACAACATTAATATTTCTCTGAAACGTTTTAACGCAAAAAGTAAAAATATTAACCCTTGTGTGCTGTTGGGGATGTTTTCATCCACTCTGGGGTGATTTTGAGTCTTAATTTGGCCATAACTTTTTCTGTTTCAGCTAGCAGAGTGATTTTTGGTCACAAATCTTACTTTGACACATATTTTGAGAAAATGCTTTGAATAAAAAAAAAAAAGAAAAAACTCAACAATACACTTTGGGCAAATTTACTACCCTTTTATGTTAGGGATGAAAACATCCACCAAATTAAACTCCTGTAAAAATGCATCAGATTAATATTTTCTTAAACGTTTTTTAGCATCAATATTTTAATCAACCTCAGTCTTGATCAAAACTATTAAATTGCTTAGAAAATTACAGGATTTTAACTCGTTAATTGCCAAATTCATAAATGATGTCACTAGTTTGGTGAATAAATCACAAAATGACGTATTTTCAATATAAAAATATAAATTATTAATATTTTTTTTTACCTTTTATCAAAGTCTTGGACATGTGAAACAACATTGCCTTTAATGCGTTTTTTTTTAATAGATTTTTTTTTTTCTTCCTAATTTACTGTTGGTGGTTGTTTTTGCCCCATTGACTTCCATTATAACCACATCTTTTTGATTGCAAAACCATGACACTGGATTTTATATGGAGTATAACAGCAAATTAAAGTGTGTGTGTGTCTGTGAGTGTGTGAGAGTAACGTTTGCGCACTTCCCTTGATGCGTCTGAGAAAATCAAAATATGCATCTCAGCTCTCAGAGCTACATGGAGTAAACAAAAACAAAGACTATTCAATCAAATGTGGTTATAATGAAAGTCAATGGGGCAAAAACAGCCACCAACAGTAAATTAGGGAGGAAAAAATGAAAATCTAACAATGCATCAAAGCCAATGTTGTTACTAATCGTTCACATGTCCAAGACTGTGATAAAAGGTAAAAACAAATCCAGTTCACAATTACTTTTTATATTGAAAATACGTCATTTTTTTTTTTTTTTCACCAAATCAGTGGCATCATTTGTGAACGTGGCAATTAAAGAGTTAAAATCCTGTACTTTTTAAAAACATTTAGTAGTTTTGATCAGGACTTGATTAACAGATTTATGCAAATAAAATATGAAAAATATTTATCTGATGCATTTTTACAGCAGTTTAATTCAGTGGATGTTTTCATCCCAAACATAACAAAAGGGTAGTCAATTTGAACAGTGCACAAGGCTTAAAAAAATAGTTAATAGTAGCAATTTAGATAATTTTATGGAAAATAGTTGAGTCAGCCTTTAATTATAGTCAATATGAAATGAAAGGGTGTATTAAAGGGATAGTTCACACAAAAATGAAAATTTCTCACTATTCACACTCCCTCTAGAGCAATGGTCTCAAACTCAATTCCTGGAGTGCCACAGCTCTGCACAGTTTAGCTTTAACCACCTCCAACTCACACCTGCTTAATCTCTAGTCTTAACTCTCTAGTAGTCTTGAACACCTTGATTAGTTGGATCAGCTGTGTTTGATTAGGGTTGGAGCAAAACTGTGCAGAGCTGCGGCCCTCCAGGAAT
>CAIGQV010018227.1:6467636-6486497 GCA_903798115.1 Danio jaintianensis
TGACTGTATTTTTCATGACAGTAAGAGACTTTATGATACATTCTTTATATCTTGGATTAAATAATAATAATAAATTGCAAGAGATCAACCCAAGCATATTTTCAAATTTAATTTTTGAGACTTTTTATACCAGATGCCAAATCGCTCACTCTAGGTTGACTCACTTGTATTTATTGAAGAATGATGTACCACCAACTTGTAATCACTGCCAAGCCTCTTTCACTTTAAAACACATTTTATTAGAATTTTTATTAGACATTTTAAAAAAGTTCAAAAAGTGTAAAAAAAAAAAAAAAAAATTATGTAAGGTTTTGTCATTTTTATGGATTTTTAAAAATATTTCATGTTGTATATTTTTCATTAAGGGTGGCATGGTGGCTCAGTGGTTAGCACTGTCGCCTCACTTCAAGAAGGTCGCTGGTTCGAGTCCTGGCTGGGTCAGTTGGCATTTCTTTGTGGAGTTTGCATGTTCTCCCCGTGTTCACCTGGGTTTCCTCTGGGAGCTACGGTTTCCCCCAAAGCCCAAGACATGCGCTATAGGTGAATTGGATGAACTAAATTGGCCGTAGTGTATGAGTGTGTGTGAATGTGAGAGTGTATGGGTATTTCCCAGTACTGGGTTGCGGCTGGAAGGGCATCAGCTACATAAAACATGCTGGAATAGTTGGCGGTTCATTCTGCTGTGGCAACCCCTGATAAATAAGGGACTAAGCTGAAGGAAAATAAATGAATGAATTTTTCATAAAATTTGAAGTTGTTGTTAAAGTTATTATTATGTAACATGTTTTTATCTATATTGATCTTGATAATAAAATAGCCGTCACTTATTGTACTTATGTGCCAATAAAATAAACAAACTCAAAATTAAACATATCTTGGATTAACATTCTTTGGATATTTGAGGTTAATAACATTAATTATGCCCTGTTTCTATTTGGCCTCTTGTGAGCACTTGTGTTCAGATTTCATCAAGATTATTTCATCACGCTCTGCATCACTTTTTTGCACATGCAAGTATTGAGTAAACAAATTAGGGCTGCACAATACTGAAAAAATATGCATTGTTGTTAAGCATTGCAATTATGATACTTTTTGCGATATGACATTTCCTTTGAGAAATGTTATTTTATTAGCGTTTTTAAAAAAAGCTTATTTGTAATGATTATACTAGGACTATGATATTGAGCAAATAACTGAAATTGCAATATTTAGATTTTCTGATTTGCGATATGTATATAATTTCAAAATGACTTAAGTATTTGGAAAGAATTCATAATCTTACATTAATTGGGATGCTTTTAGGGAGTACTTTTGCATAAAATATGATAAACAAACTACAAGCATAGATAAATACAATAGATACAAATTATATATATACTAATGTGATATGGAATTAAAATGTAAGTACACTAAAAAATGTTGCACACAATTCATTCATGTCCCAACACAAATCGATTAGGTTAACAAATTTAAGTGGATTGAACATAAAAGAATTGTTTTCCCAATAAACGCTCAAGAATTGTGTTGTTCAGCTCATTTTAAAGAAGTAGTTTGAACAAGCAGCAAAATATTTTTTTAGATATATTTAAAAATTTCAGCTGCAAAAAAAAAATGCCATAAAGTAAATGTTAAGTCGCACAATATGAACGTTTTGTGTGCGCTTAAATCCGTGATGTTTTTGTTTTACAGTTTCTCCTTTCAAACACGTTACTGAACAGATAAATCTTAAAGGAGAAGAAAAATCGTATGTGTGTAAAAGAATGTAGTTTTTGGACAGAGTAGATGGATTGTACGGTTAATTAATAATAATTGTTTTGCTAATATGTCAAGTTTTCATTGACTACAACTAGACTAGTAATCTAAAACTAGACTAAAACTACAATGATTCAGAAGACTAAATCATTACTCAAGCTATTGGCCGCCAACCTGATTTCACCAAGTAGGACATGTTCCTGGATTAACGTTTATGTTTATCCTGGAACAACATTCCAATCGGCCAATCAGATTTAAGGGATACGTTTACCGTTTATGTTAAGTTTAGGCTCACGGTTAGGTTTATGCACTTCTACATGATTGTTATTCAACTATTATTCCCTCTGATTTTGGGAATAATTTACAGTTATGGTTGGGTTTAGGGGTAGGGATTACCCCTAATGTATGGATTACATTTTCAAACAAAAATGATGTTCCAGGATCAACATAGATGTTAATCCAGGATCGCATTTTACTTGGCAAAATCATGATGTGCAGCTGTTGGCATTTTAGTGAAAAGACTTCACTAAAACTACATCAAAACTTGCTGCCAAAATGGAACACTGATACGGAAATTGCATATACTGTTATCGCGATAATTATATTTTTTCGATTGTTTGTGTATCCTAGAACACACTTCTGTTACATGACTTCGGATTGAGTAGAAAAGCAAGTCAATGATCCATGTGGATAGTGGCTACAATTTGTTTTTGTTTTGGTACAATGCGGGGAAATGAATACCTTGTTTTGTTGTGTTTTCTCTCTGCAAGTCCCAATTGGATCATGTGAGGTCAGTAGGCAGAGAGCAGGTGGTCTTTTGTGCCTGTCTGAAACTTCAAATACGTTCGACCGCATGAGTGTTTGTTTACGCTGTGAAAGCAATACGCTCGGATGCATTGTTGACTACCTCTGAAAGCTCAAAACAATTTAGACCCCATTTACATGTATATTCTAGTCCACTTGTGATATTATCAGATTGACTAAAATGCATGCAAGTTTAAGCGGGGTGATGGTAAAAGCACAAAAATAATTGATGAGTTGATGATGGATTGTCTGTGGCTAAACATTCATTCATTCATTTTCCTTCGGTTTAGTCTCTATTTCAGAGGTTGCCACAGTGGAATGAACCGCCAACTATTCCGGCATATGTTTTAGGCAGCGGATGCCCTTCCAGCCGCAACCCAGTACTGGGAAACATCCACACACACTCATACACTACGGCCAATTTAGTTTATTCAATTCACCTATACCGCATGTCTTTGGACTGTGGGGGAAACTAAAGCACCTGGAGGAAACCCACAGCAACACGGGGAGAACATGCAAACTCCACACAGAAATGCTGAGGACTCGAACCAGCGACCTTCTTGCTGTGAGGCGACAGTGCTAACCACTGAGCCACCATGCCGCCCGCTGTGGCTAAGCAATGCACTCTAATTTGATTATATAATTAATTCATTCATTTTCTTTTCGGCTTAGTCCCTTTATTAATCAGGGGTCGCCACAGCGGAATGAACCGCCAACTTATCCAGCATATGTTTTACGCAGCGGATGCCCTTCCAGCTGCAACCTAGCACTGGGAAACATCCATACACACTCTTTTTTACACACATACACTACAATACGCTTAGTCAATTCACCTGTAGCGCATGTGTTTGGACTGGGGGAAACCGGAGCACCCGGAGGAAACCCACGCTAACACGGGGAGAACATGCAAACAACACAGAAATGCCAACTGACCCATCCGAGGCTCGAACCAGCGACCTTCTTGCTGTAAGGCGATCGCGCTACCCACTGCGCCATCGTGACGCCTCTAATTATATAATATATAAGATAATTTTTTACTGTATACTTTTGCTAAATAACTGCTAAATGTAACTAATGTGTTTTTTTTTTGTGGAGTATGAGCAGATTAAGAGCAGTTTAATGGCCACAGATGAGGTCAATACACAAAATTGCCCAAATAAAATGCTAAAGTTTTTCACAGATTTACTAAAAATTATCATCAGTCATGTAGTTAACATGCAGTCATTTTCCACGATGGTGATTATCAACTAAAATGACAAAAATGATAATTTTACCAGATTACCGGATATTCACATAAACATCATGTTGAGTTAAACTGGATGAATTTCTTTCACACATGCAAAAAATAATAATAGATTTAGTTGCATAATGCCTATTACTTTCCTCAGTGTTTGTAAGTGCAATTTTTGACCATAATTGTTGTAGAATCACTGCTTTTTTGCATAAGCACAAATCAAGAGTAATATTATTACCTATATTATCATATATATATATATATATATATATATATATGAAAATTAATAAAACTCAGTTGAAAACAGTAAACGTTTTATTATTAATTTCAAATGATATACTATCTTTGGTGGCACAGAGATTTTGTAGTTCAGTTATTTGGCAAACACACTCGCAGACGTGAACACAGTTAAGATCCTTGATTATATTTAGTCAAATGCGTCAGTGAGGATGTTTGATTACGGATTTACTACACAGACTGGATGTATTACACTTTTATTTGAGTAGACTCTCCCAATGGATATTGCTTAAGTCCAATTTGCTGTTGTTTTCAGCTCATCTGTGTTTTTTTTCCTTCAGTGCAGAGCGGGCACAAGCTCACAGTTGTCAGGTTACGAAGATAGAACAGGCTTGAAAATGCTTGAAATCTTGACATCTGGCAATTAGATATTTTGCGTTAGATATTTTGTTAATGAACATTTAATAATGGTTTTTCATCAATGATATTGTTGATGTAGCCATAGTTAATGTTTAATAATGTGAGTTAATAATGTCTGTCTCGTGAAAATAAACAAAAAATAATAACTTCAATGTTTTTCGTTTGTGCTTTTAAAGATTTAGCATACAGTCAACAACATTCATTCATTCATTTTCTTTTCGGCTTAGTCCCTTTATTAATCTGGGGTTGCCACAGCGGAATGAACCGCCAACTTATCCAGCATATGTTTTACACAGCGGATGCCCTTCCAGCTGCAACCCATCACTGGGAAACAACCATACACTCCGAGGCTCGAACCAGCGACCTTCTTGCTGTGAGGCGATCGTGCTACCCACTGCACCACCGTGACGCCGTCAACAACATTGTCAACAAAATCCACATTTGCACAGATCTTTGAAAACAAGTACCAGTCATGTAATTGTGCATGGAGTACAACATTAAACCAAACATGTGGATGATGTCACTGTTTTCATAAAGGCTTATTTTTGTAGATTACATAAGGACCATAATGGTGTTGTTTTCACTTCAAAATCAGATTTCAAGTGTTTGTATGTCCAATGACTTGTTGTGTAAATGACTGGCCAAAATGCATATAAAATGTTACATTTTGGACGGCATGGTGGCTCAGTGGTTAGCACTGTCACCTCACAGCAAGAAGGTTGCTGGTTCAAATCCCGGCTGGGCCAGTTAGCATTTCTGTGTGGAGTTTGCATGTTCTCCCCGTGTTGGCATGGGTTTCCTGTGCAAAGACATGCACTATAGGTGAATTGAATAAACTAAGCCAATGGAAAATGAATGAATGAATGTTCCATTTTTAGTTGTAACTGTTATGTAAACACTAAACAGCCCTTAGTCATCGTAAAAAATGTTTTCAGCAAATATGTTTTGTGATAGTTTTCATTTATGACATTAACAGCGACTTTAAAGGAATATTTTTTTTTACATTTAAATTCTTCAAAAAAGTGTTATGTATTGTTGTTGATGCCTTTTTTATTGTTATAAATCTTTTTATTTTAGAAAAGTGTTGTTTATAAAATGTTTATCTGTTTTTGCCATGAAATAGTCAGAGAAACTGAAATGGCAATATACTCAAAACTTCCTCTCTCTTTATGAAATGAACACTGCACTGTAAAAATAATAAATATAATAATTAATAATAAAATATCTGTTAACAGTTTCTGTATTTTGTGTTTTCCGTTTATTTATGGTTGTGAGTTGCATTATGGGATGTCGATCTCTGCTCTGTCGACTTTTGATGTTGAAAATTCAACTCTGCAGTTTAACAAAGTGACTTTTATTGACCTTTTAGTAGTTTGAGACAAGATATTGTTTAAGAAATAATATATAGAGAAATAAGTCTGTAAATAACAGAAAATGTACTGGAAACTTATTACCAGGTTTTTGCAGCGTAATATACAACAACAACCCAGACAATATATCACTTCAAACTATTAAAAATATTCATAAAAGTCACTTTTTCAAACTTTTCAAGGTTAAAAGTTGTTTGAAGAAAGATCAAGGTCCCATAATGCAATTCAAAATCCTAAAAAATTTAGTTTAAAAAATCACAATAAATCATAAAATACAGAAAACTGTCAATTTACAGATATTTTTTTACAGTGTAGTTGATGGTCTCACAGTTGATTGACTATTTGTGTTGTTTTTAGTGTGGCCATCTATTGTTTTCATCTTTCATTTTGAGTCTGGTCGTCCTTGTTGCCTATAGTTCAGGCACACTGCTGTGTTTTTTTGTAAGTTGGTGTGAAGTGATGTACCCTTGTGACTTTTTTTTTTTTTTCCACCAGTGTTCCCAGTGCTGGATTTTATTTTTAGGTTGATTGATAGATTGACTTTCTTTGCTGATTTTCTTTTTTTTGATGAGGATTATCAAAGAGCAGATGCGTGGAACAGAAATGTAAGGAGACTATGTATGCCTGTCCCAAACTCTCTGTCGTCTCTTTATCCCATTATCTTCTGGGCACGGGCGGCTTTTCTACCCTCTTTTAAACAAACTCGACATTCCTCTGGGGCCTGCCAGTGACCTCTGGGGTGGATGGTGAAAGAAAGGATTTTGAAAATGGAGAAAGGCTTGCTTTGAACGCGCACATGAGATACAGAAATCCTCTGGGTCCCTTCTTTCAGCTCATTTGTTCTTGCTCACACACTAAGAAAAGTTCACACCACCCAGTGTGCAAATACACCTGAAGACACAGACCATAATAGCTGCCCTCCCTGCAGTGTGTGTTCAGAGGCGCAGGGGTCAGGTGACTGTGTTCTTTGTTGCTATAGCACCAATGTGCGAGGTTAAGCACACTTCTCTGTAAACACACATGCTGCGTCCCAATTCGCATACTACCCATTCTAAATAGTGTTTGAAAATAGAATTAGTTTGTCCCAAACCGTAGTATGTTCAAATAAGTATGCCAAAAGTTTCCTGGATGGTCTATTTCCGGTAACAATTCGAGGTGTAGAACTGTCCATACTCTAACCGCTAATATTGCCCACAGTACATTGCCTACAGCATTGGATGTGAATTCGATTAGAACTACAAAATCGGGGAAAAAAAAAAGTGTAAATAAACTACAAACATGGCGGACGTGCAAGACCAACCATCAAGTAAAGAGGCTTCGGTAAAGTTGTTTGTATGACTGTTAATTAATATCTAGCCAACTAGAAAATATTTAAATCATGTTTTGCATATTATATTTCATCTGCAGCAACGTGAACTTAAATCAAGATACGTTTGTACATTAACGTCTGAATGCATTATTATCCAAAAACCTGAGGAGATTTCTCTGCATGAAAGACTCGTGAATGGCAGATTATCCTGCTGCTGCTTCTACAATAAGGTAGGAAATTAAAAATGAAAGAAATGTGGATGATGTGTCGAGATGATTGACAGAGGACGGAACTAAGCAACATAATGATCTGTTAACGGGGAAGTAGTATGTGCCAAAGCTTGCTTACTCTTCTGTTACACACTCTGAAGTATATACTTTTCCTTCACAAAAAAGTACATACTTTTAGGACGTAGTATAAGTATGCGTATTGGGACGCAGCAATACTCAGTGTATGTAAAAAAACTTAAATCTGTTTTTGAGAAATAGAACTTTATTTTCTACTTTGTCAAGGAAATATTGGGCTTTAGCAGCCTTTTTAATGCTATTAGGCTATGGAGATCTGCATAATATGAGTGCCCCAGGACATTACATTTAAAAAAAAAACAACTTGATGCTGCTTTTCATTTATGTTTTATTACTGATTGTAGCTACCACAAGAAGACTATACAAGCAATTCCATGCAAATGTCAACCTTGCCATGGAAAAAAATTTGGTTTTCACCAAATTAGCGAAACCTTTTTTAGTTTTTTTTGTGTAGACTTGTATTTTACAGTACTGCAAAAATACTCAAAAATGTCTCTCTTTTTTTCAAACAATTATATTTGATTCACCAAGTGGAAATTTCGCATCTGTCACATCCATAACGGAGAGACGTCACATCCATAACAAAGCTTTTCCCTCATAAATGCAAAAATGTGAAATAAAATAAAATCAATAATTTTTGTTCTATAGTGATCCAACTCTTATCCTTTTGATTAGCATTGTTTCTTTTGGGTTGTGCAGTTTAATTCACAGAATTTCTACAAAGTATGTTGTATACTGTAAACTTGCAGACATTTTTGGTCACATCCATAACGCATGTTTATTTTCCTCATTTTAAATATAAAAACTGTTTACAGATTGATATTTTTCTGATCCCATAACTGTGGTTAGTTGTTTTGGAAAATATAAACAGATGTGTCAATATGATGTTAACATATATACTTTCTCTGTGAATTTATATTTTAAGTTTTTACTGCAAATGTCACATCCATAATGCTGGAACTGCTCATATACCAAAAGAAGTTTTTATTGTTTAATTTTTAAGTCTGCTTGTAGTTTAACTCCATCTTACTTTTCGTTTAGCTTCTCTAACTCAAAGTTTTGCTGTGAACTTCATTCAAATGATTTTTTTATCATTTAAACTCCCTTGTGTTCAAAAAAAGAGTTTTGGATATAATGCTGCATTGAATAATTTACAAACATCTTAAAGCTGACTCATCTTTAAGATGTTGGTAAACAGATTTGTATTTATTTTGTATGTAAATTAGTATATTTTTGTTATTTGTTGCAGCCCTCTCGGCCAGGTCACATTTGTAAAAAAAAAAAAAGAAAAAAAAAGTTGTAATCTGTGTGTTTTTAACTTAACTGGATAAAGAAATAAAATGTAATTTCTTTATCACATGATGCACCTCTAGATATTTATTTGTAGGGAAAACGCAGTCCACAGTGATTCGTTTTGTGTCATATCTTTAAATGCTAATGAGCTGCTGCTCCTCCGCCCAGTCTCTATGACTGACGTGGAATATTTGAAGCTGTTTCCACATTAAGCCTCATTCACACTACAAGCGATTCGCAGTGGCAAAGCGACAAGCGACCGTTCATTTCAACGGAGAGTGAGCCATTTCCTCCGACCTCCGTCTACGCGAGCGACAGCGACCAGGTAGGCGTGTTGAGCGATGCGACAAAGTTGAGATTCCTTCAACTTTATGCAAATGAAAAGCGACTTTCTTGAGCAACAGCCAATAGGAGCACCAGCAGAGCTCACGTGATCCTCTCTCAGTTTCTGCAGAGGCCAGTTGTATTCTCCGTGCTGTAGACCTACACAGACCTGCGTTTGCAGCAGGTTGCCACCCCGAGTGACAGGCAGCTACAGAGTCATTGCTAGTGTGAATGAGGCATTATGATGACAAAAATGTGAAATTGGCATAGACGTCTCTCATGTGCATAATCGTTGCATATAATTGATCATTACTTGACATTATCATTAGCTATGTTTCCAACCAAAGATGCAAATTAAATTTATGCGCATAACGGCAATATCGCATAAAAGACGTGCGAATAAAGCAGCGTTTTTATCCAATGAGTCAAAGAGAACAAAATCGTCATTTCCTGATTAACTGGTGTCAAATATCAACAGTAAAAGCGGAATTTACTGCGGTAGGAGAAGCTGCGCAAGTGTTTTCTTTATTTCACATGATCTCTTATAACAAAATCACATGACTTTTTTTTGATGCGCATACTGGAATTTGTTCTGTAAAAGTGTTTCCATCATAATTTATGCGCATCTTTTGTTATCGAATAAAAACTTTATCCTACTCAGTTATACGCATATGTCTTATGCGCATCTTGGCGTTACCATGAACCGTTTTTTTTTATGCGCATATCCAAAATGTGCATAAAAATAAGTGGATGGAAACATAGCTAATGAAAAATGTATTCAAACAAACATCTATACATATGAGAAGTGACACCGTTTGGAGGCAGGCACATGTGAAGAAGTAGCTGGTTACATGTAAACGGGCACAGAGTTCAATCAGGTCAATTGTGCTACATAAATGCACTCAGTTTATGAAAAACAAAGCTGCATGTTTTTATTTTCAATTTGTCTGAGCTGGCAGAAACAACAAAAACCTAACTAAACACAAAAATCTACAAAATTAAAGATTTTATCTGACGTCACCTTTAACATCTTGAATGATACATCTTGACAGAATATGGGAAATCAGCACCAGGGAGTGCTTGTTATATCAGGAAAGCTATTTTCTAAATGGCTCAACTTAAATGTTGCACAAACTCCATGTAATCTAAAAACATTTAGTAGAATACATATTTGTGGTTTAATCTGATTGCAGTCAAACTAAAAGTGTATTTTGTGTGTGCCTGTGTGTGAGAGAGATTGACGGAGTGTAACTTTATGCTTCCCTGCTGTTAAAGATTGATGTGAACAAGGAATCAGTTTCCGTCTATGTGCAGAAATCCTACACCATCAATGGCAATCTAATGTCACTGTCATGGATCAAACACACACATGATCGGTCAGGTTTAAGTATTTAATAGGCTACTTGACTAAATATTTGCTTTGTTTCTCTTCTAGAAGTAACCATACGCGGTGAATCTGTTGTCTGGGCAAAAGCTGCTGCTGCTGCTCAACGTGCGGTAAAAACTTATTATCATGTTGCATACAGAAGTCATGTTTATATAAGGGTAGTGTTAAAATCATGAGTGATGTTTATTCTAGTTAGTTTGTGAAACTGCAAATGACTTGTCAAAAATAGTACATTACATTGCATATTCCTCCTGGTATTTCATGCATGCAGAAAATCTACATACTACAGATATAAATACATGTTAAGGTAGTTGCTGTGTCCAAATTAAATCGAAAATGCTGCTGGAATGTAATGTAGGTTCATGAACAAAGACTGTGTGTGCATTTTTTGCAGGTTAAAGAAGATCGCTTCTCTGATGAGTATCGGGATAAAGACAAATGGATACCAAAAAACACTGAACAGACATGGAGGACAGAGGTAATGATGTGGCCACAATAGCCTCCACATATTTCTATGTGCATTGTGGGATGTAAAATGCTAGATGGAGATGGCAGGTAGGCCTGTCATGATATCTATTTTTTGTCGTACGATATATTACACCAAAATATACTGCAATTAAATGATATTATTGTCACTTTAAGACTCTTATATAATGCCAGAATGACAATATAATATCATCACAATGCAAGTACACTCTTCCAAAGAACACATATTTTATTCTTAATAATATTTAATTGAATTATAGTCATTTGAACAATTTAATAATTAGATATTGAAATCAGAATGTGAAAGTGTTTATCCTAAACAAGTAAATAATAGTAAATGTTAACAAAAAAGTGCAACGTAAAAAGTAACAGAGGCTGCGATATCTGCTACCAGATCTATTTTGAGTTGTCAGACACCCACATGAAAATATACTAAAGTGATTTATAGTAAGTACTATAGTGTTTTTTTAACCATACTAACACTGACACCTCCAACAGAGATCACAATCAGCTAGAATTGTTTTTTGTTTATGAGCGATATATATTGCATCACCAAAAATGATTGAGGTCATGTCCATGTGTTGTGCGAAAAGTTATAAGTTATATTGATTATTGTGACAGGCTTAATGGAAAGATGCAAATGCAATCTTAAAAGGATAGTTCACCCAAAAATGAACATTTGCTATTTGTGTAGTTTTTTCCTTCAGTAGAACATTACAGATGAATTTAGGTAAAGCATGATTTATCTTACGTTTGTCAATGCCACTTTGAAAGTCAAAAAACTGACTGAAACAAGCTGTGCATTAAACCAAAGTTCCTATTAAAGTAAGTAATTCTGTTTGAATGAGGAAACATCAAATTCTCCGAAACTGTTTGCCAAGCATACGATTAAATTTCATATTTGGAATTGCCAATAAAATGAAACCACTGTCTCTTAAGTTTAATTTCTAAACATTTGAATCACACAAAATCTGAATTTTTCATGTTGCCCAATCTAATGTGCATGCGCACTCGAATGGAGCGAGATCACAACTAGGCCTGTCAATAATCAATATATCGACTTATCATGCAATACTTGAAGATGACCTCAATACCCATTGCAATAAATATTTACAAATTCACAAATATCATTAAAGCCATTTTACAATGACATTTACGTTCTACCTCACCGGTGTCAAAGTTTATAATTGAACATTTACCTAATAGGACATTTAATAGTGTATATAATAGGACATTTACCTTTTAACATCAAATTATAGAATCTAAATAAATAACCTTAACAATGATACATATTTCAAAGCGTTTATGGCTCTTTGCATTATTATGCTGTTATAAAATCATTGTATAATTGGTGGCATAAAATGATCTCAAAATGACAATAATATCGCTTATCGCAACATTTTTCTTTGACAATGTATTGCACAAGAAAAATTCCTTATCGTGACAGGCCTAATCACAACACCAACCTCCTTTATGGCTGTTTATGTTTGCGTGTTACACAATTCTCAACTTGGGTCTTCATAACAAATCTTCTCCCAACATGACAGCGACCTCTTTGGTTCGAGAGTGTTCATGTAGTTGCTGTTATGTGATGTGCGTTTGACGGAATGAACTGTACCTTGAATTCGTTTCATAAAAAATTACAAAACCAGAAAACATTTGTTTTCAAGTGTATTTGGTTCGTTTAAAAGAAAAGATTTTGTTTATATGTTTCTCATGTCTGTGAAACAAGTATTCGCTGAGATTTCGGTGCATTTGCTGACCCGAGAGGGTTTAAAACAACTGCAGAAACTGTCGTAAAAACACATTTTGGGTCTGAGGCCATCCCCTGGAGAATCATCAATCTGTTAGCGATCGATGATTGGCTCCTGTACTAGAAGGCGGGGCTTCATTCACCATATTGACCTTTATGCTTTTTCCTATTCAAAACTATATGGATGACATGTCTTATGTATTCTGTAGTCTTTGATTTAAACGAACCAATCAGAATCAAGAATTTCAACAGAGCATGGGATAAGCATCGATAATATCCCTGTAAATATCATTAGTGTGAAAAGGAACAAAAGTTGTTGATGTCCTACTGCACCATAGCATTCATTTTACCTAGAAACTGCAGTCAAACACAAAGTACATTTTTGCTGTTTTGCAAAAATGTGGGCCGAAGCACGTATTTCCAATAAACCTGTGCTGCGTCAATACAGTAAACTTAAAACCAACAGGAAGTGAAGAAGCTGCTGCAGCAAGTATGTGGAAATACTGAGGTTTGCATGAATCTGGTTTACAGCAAAGAGAACAGGCTGTCATTGAGGGCCAATAAATTACTGATGATTGTGTAGATATTGTCATACTAACAGATTATACGAATTCTTTTTGGATGATTGTAATTCATTACATACTTAACCTTTCTTTAAGATTTATGACATTTATGAAGATGAAGTTGTTCTGACACAGTTTAACTCTGAGTTCTTGTCATATTTTATTACCATTTATTGCTAAATGATAGTGAATAAACTGATATATAGCAATAATATACAGTTAAAGTCAGAATTATTAGCCGCCCTGCATATTTTTTTCCCCAATTTCTGTTTAACGGCAAGAATATTTTTTTGAGCAAATTTTTAAACATAATAGTTTTAATAACTCATTTTTAATAACTGATTTCTTTTCTTTGCCATGATGACAGCACATAATATTTTACTAGATATTTTTCAAGACACTAGTATTCAGCTTAAAGTGACATTTAAAGGTTTAACTAGGTTAATTAGGTTAACTAGGCAAGTTTGGGTAATTAGGCAAATCATTGTATAATGATGGTTTGTTCTGTAGACAATAAAAAAAAAAATACTGCTTAAGGGGGCTAATAATTTTGACCTTAAAATGTTTTTAAAAAAATTAAAAACTGCTTTTATTCTAGCCGAAATAAGAAAAAAGAAAACGTATTATAGGAAATACTGTGAAAAATTCCTTTCTCTGTTAAACATCGTTTGGGAAATATATTTAAAAAAAAGAATAGAAAATTCACAGGAGGGCTAATCATTGTGACTTCAACTGTAGATAAAATAAATGTCAAAAGTACATCTCAGATGGCTTGAGGCTTAGTAAATTAACCGTAAAGTTTGATTTTTAGGTGAACTTTCCCTTTAAAAAATGCATATGTTAAATTTATGCAGCTATATTTTTAAATTTGATTGGAAGATACAATGGGAGCACATCTTAAAAGGCCACTCATGTGACTTTACCTCAACAAATCATGTGATTAACTGGACTAACCACAAATTTCAATACACACCGTCATCCTAAATAACACCATATGTGTCATAAAAGGTATTTGGTTATATTACCACCCACACCTGTGCTCCCAAACATCCATCTGCCATCAAACACAAGATGGCATGACAGCAATTACTATTGCATATGACGACTATGTGCATTTATTTTATTTATTAAATTTTTTTAAATTAGCTAATGACAGTAATACACTTGGAATGTACTATCATGGTGTCCAATATATTGCTTTATTATAATGCATATCCGCAAACATGGTATTACAGTTTTAAAAAAAATGTTATCCTGGTATGTGCGTTTGAAAACCCCCTAATGCTGTGGTTTGCAATTTTTCTGTCACTCAGATCTCAGTATGCATGATCTGTTGATGTGTATGTAATGTAATGTCGATGGTTTCTCATGTCGCCCGCGGCTCTTTCTGTGTCTTTGGCAACACGTTTGATGTCTTGTTAAATTTAGCATGACTCTGTGTATCTCTGGTGTCGCTGTACTATTTTAAACAAGACGCATAAGGCTATACATTTTTAATCATTCTGTATGTACAGTTGAAGTCCAAATTATTAGCCCCGATGCGAAATTTTAATTCTTTGAAAAATATTTCCCATGTGCTGTTTAAATGAGAGATTTTGTTTCAACACGTTTTTAAACATAATAGTATTAATAATTAATTTCTTTTGTCTTTGCCATGATGACAGTGCATTATATATTTCTAGTTATTTTTCAAGATACTAGTATTTAGCTTAAAGTGGAATTTAAAGGCTTAACTAGGTTAATTAGGCTAAGTAGACAAGGTAGGTTAATTAAGCAAGTCATTGGAAAACAGTGGTTTGTTGTGTAGACAATTATGAAAAAAGGGGGCTAATAATATTGAAAATTATAAAAAAAAAAAAAAAAAAAACCTGCTTTTATTTCAGCCAAACTAAAAGAAATAAGATTTTATCCAGAGGAAAGAATATTATTTCGCCAGCAGTTAGCTCTCTGCAACTTTCACATGGTTGCACACTGAAGCTAAGCAGGGCTGCGCTCGGGCAGTACCTGGATGGGAGACCGCATGGAAAAGCTAGGTTGCTGCTGGAAGTGGTGTTAGGGAGACCAGCAGGGTGCGCACAACCTGTGGTCTGTGTGGGTCCTAACGCCCCAGTATATTGATGGGGACTCTATACTGCTCAGTGAGTGCCGTCTTTCGGATGAGACGTTAAAAGGAGGTCCCGACTCTCTGTGGTCGTTAAAAATCCCAGGATGTCCTTCGAAAAAGAGTAGGGGTTTAACCCAAATTTGCCCACTGGCCTCTGTCTATCATGGCCTCCTAACCATCCCCATATCATAATTGGCTTCATCACTCTGTCTCCTCTCCACCAATCAGCTGGTGTGTGGTGTGCGCTCTGGCGCAATATGGCTGCCGTCGCGTCATCCAGGTGGACGCTGCACACTGGTGGTGGATGAGGAGATTCCCCCAATGTGTAAAGCACTTTGAGAGTCCAGATGTAAGGAATTATTATTATTATTATTATTATTATTATTATTATTATTATTATAGGTAATGCTGTGAAAATGTCATTGCTCTGTTAAACATCACTTGGGAAATTTGTAAGAAACAAAATACAACTTTTACAGTAGTTATAATTTTGTCTTCCACTGTATGTTTATGGTTATTTGCTGTTAAAATTGATTTAATCACTATGATATTATTTAGGGCGGGCCATTTGGATCAAAATCTCTTTTTTCTTTTTTTCCCCTCATCCTTCACTGACAAGTTTAGTAAATATGCTCACACATTACAAGTGAGAGATTTTGGAATGAAGGGTGCATTACTTGATTTTAAGATAATTGAAGAAAACACACACTATCTACTATCTATGATTATTTATTGAACATCAACGTTGAACAACTGAAATTAAAAAACACATTGCCTGAAACGAACAGTCACTTTTTTCTTATAAAAAAGTGAAAATAAATCATCTGCGTATGTTTGAGAGTGCGCAGTAAGTTTTGTGCACAAGCAGAGGAAATCGGCACGCGAGCAAAGAGATTCGCACGCTCGTATTACATGAATGCGCTCTCAACATGTAATACTGTGCTCACAACATTTGTCATTGAAATAACGCCATGTAGATCAGACCTGTCTGCAAAGTGCTGAACATTTTTCAGTTCAGCGGGGTCACATAACTCGGTAGGGAAAGTAATCAAAAAAATCGACCTGGAAAAATGAGATCGATTACAGATTTCGATTACTGTTCGATTAATCGTCCAGCCCTAATATTATTAACTTTATGCACTAATACTCCAGAGGGTTTAACAAAAGAAATGAGCTTTCGTTTGTGTTGTACTTACTTTAAAAAGGCTTTACGTTAATTCTTTTGTACAGAAATGTGTGTAATCCTGAACTTCAAATATTGGATACGACTTTGCACTAACATTTTATTAATTGTATTTGAATATTTATTAAAGTGTAGACTCTTGCCTGACGACACGGTGGCTCAATGGTTAGCACTGTCGCCTCACAGCAAGAAGGTCGCTGGTTCGAGTCCCAGCTGGGTCAGTTGGCATTTCTGTGTGGAGTTTGCATGTTCTCCCCGTGTTGGCGTGGGTTTTCTCCGGGTGCTCCGGTTTCCCCCACAGTCCAAAGACAGGCGGTATAGGTGAACTGAATAAACTAAATTGGCCATAGTGTATGAGTGTGTGTGCGCATGTGAGTTTGTATGGGTGTTTCCCAGTACTGGGTTGCAGCTGGAAGGGCATCCGCTGTGTAAAACATATGCTGGATAATTTGGCGGTTCTTTCTGCTGTGGCGACCCCTGATGAATAAAGGGACTAAGCCGAAGGAAAATTAATGAATGAATAAGACTCTTGCCTCATATTTTCCTCCATGGAAAATACATGAATCCAAACATGTTTTACAGTCTGTATAAACATCTAGGATTAAACTGGTCAGAATTATGAGAACACCTCACAGAACTGAAAATATTGACCTTTTTGCCTCCAAAACATGATTTCATTTTATAATGTTGATGAAATAACCTGACGTTTGCTCTTGAGCACAACAAATATCAGATGAAGGGTGTCGTACTGTTTTTATCCACTTTTAATCTTTGGTCTCTCCATATTTTGCAGTGATTACAGCAGCACATGTGTTTGCCAGTGTCTTTATATTTCTTGAGAACTTATGCTGTCATGCTTCCTGCAAATAAAGACAAAGACTTTCCTTTGCATTTAGATTGACAGTGAAATAGACCTGTTTTTTTTTCAAGGAAATTTATCTATATCTCCTTATGTAGATGAAGATATTGAAATGGTTTAACACTGTGTCCTAACCACACGCGCTGCGGCACCTCAACATGCAATTAAAAAGTATCTTTTTCATGTTAAAAGGAGTTTTTGTCTAAACCTCTGCGAAGGCGACACACAAAATTTTTATTTTAGAAACAACATCAACATAACAACATCATTAACAACAAAGACAATGATCAACTCCGGTACAGATTATGTGTTTTTTTCAGTGCTAAATGCTACCAATGTGAGTTTGAATACCATTTTACGTGACATTTATTGCCATACTA
Source organism: Danio jaintianensis (assembly GCA_903798115.1). Lineage (NCBI taxonomy): Eukaryota > Metazoa > Chordata > Actinopteri > Cypriniformes > Danionidae > Danio > Danio jaintianensis. The sequence goes on from CAIGQV010018227.1 coordinate 6,485,400, forward strand.
CTGAAAGTAGAAGCAGATGGTTCACCTCAGATCTTGAAAATGTAATAACTAGCAAACAATTTGAAGATTAAAGTCAGAACTGTGACAACAACATCAGTACTCAGCCTATGTACTTTTAATGATGCTAAATTGGTTTAATATGTATTAATTAGATTATAACCCTTACCATTTCGTTGGGAGTCCAGTGGCTGGCATTTCAATGATTCTTTTTGTGTCGCGTAGCGTTTAGTGCAGGCAGCCAAATATTTTGTCGCTGGAATCTTGTTGCATCATATGTAGTTATGACGCTGTGTTATGGGTATTGTATTGGCCAATTCCAAACAAATAACTGAAACCTCTTAAATATACCAAGTGTTAATAATTTTTTGTTGTTGTTGTAATGACTAATGGAAAACTGTTTATTTCTGTTGTGTTTGCTGCAGTATAAAGGACAAGCTAATCTTCACGTTTTCGACGACTGGTGTGGCTCGTCTATAGCTCAACTACGGAAGAATCTACATTATCCACTATATCCTCATGTATGTGACACTGTATATTTTTGTATTGGTTATCTAGATTGCTTATAAATATATACATTTAAAGACGAAATTATTTTGTTTTATAATATTAGCCCCCTTAAGTAATGATTTTTTTCTTCAGTTGGCTACAGAAAAAAACAATTAAGCCTTTAAATCGCATTTTAAGCTGAATACTTGTATCTTCCTAAATATCTAGTCAAATATTATGTACTGTTATCATGATAAAGACAAACAGTAATTTAGTAATTTTTTAACAGTAATAAGGAAATATTTGAAAAAGAATTTATATTTCACAGGGCTAATGATTTGTCCTTCAACTGTATATCACAATATGCACATTTGCGATATTTCAATAATTTCTATATATTGCGCATCCCTATTATTATTTTTTTTGTCATATTTGCATAGTATTATATAAAAGTCTCATATTATTACAAAAAAAGAATGTACAGTATGTAGTCCTATGTATGTATGTATGTATGTATGTATGTATGTATGTATGTATGTATGTATGTATGTATGTATGTATGTATGTATGTATGTATGTATGTATGTATGTATGTATGTATGTATGTATGTA
>CAIGQV010018227.1:6491687-6507818 GCA_903798115.1 Danio jaintianensis
ATATTTGAATTATGAGGACACAATGCATGTCCTCATAATTCAAACATGTGTATATATATATATCATACTTAACGGGGTCTTTTCACATTCAAATTTGCCACAGGTTTCCTGTGAGGGTTCAGTTTAGGGGTAGGGTAAGGTGATATAAACATTTTTTACAGTATAAAATGCATTACATCAATAGAGAGTCCTCATAAACCACCAAAATACATGTGTGTGGTATCTTATTTGTCAATTGACTTTTGCAATCTTTCCAGTGTAAATGTATGCTTGCGTATATGTCAGCTAATGCATACGGATGATTAACAGTAAACCAATGCATGATTCCAGTTTTAATAATGGCTTTAGATTTAGAAACACTGCTTAATGCGATATTGATCAAATCCATAAATATTGGCGTTCATTGTTTGGCTGTGATACTATTGGTCAGGAAATCTCATTGAAGTTACAAAAATACGTCATTTGCCATTTTTCATTTAGCCGAATGTAGAAGCAGTGTGTTTTGTGCACTTTTTAGATTGCTTGTTTGTCAGTCATTTTATGGTAACTAAAACTATAAAAAGAAATTGAAAGCTACAGAGCCCTGTCCATGACTTGTGAGGTAAAAACCTTGCATGTCAGCTATGAATTACCTCATTATTAACCTTGTTTTAAGTAAATTGAGCAAACAATATTAAATGACTGATGAAAGTGGATCTACAGCCATCTGATTCATTGGGTGTCCTCAGTTTGTCACGCATCACTAATCTTGGATTTCTTTTGTTAAAAAAAGAATAATGATACAATGTGACGTGGTTCATCTTAAGTTTGACCTTACAAATTTTAAGACTACAGAGCCCTGCCACATATTTGTAAGAGGAAAATATGTATATAAGCAATGAATTACTGTAACTCTTTTTTTTAATAATATCTTAATAACTTCTTTAATAATAATAACTTTTTTTTTTATATAACTATTTGTTTATTGGTTTTAATATTCAAAATAGAATCGTAAAAACAAAACAATTGAGACACTCAGTAACAAAGGCCAAATGCAATAAGAAACATTTTCAATATCTAAATATAATAAACTGGTAAGAGATACCATCCAAAACTAAATTGGCCATAGTGTTTGTGAATGAGTTTGTATGGATGTTTCCCAGTACCGGGTTGCAGCATGGAAGGGCATCCGCTGTGTAAAACATATGCTGGATAAGTTGGTGGTTCATTCCGCTGTGGCGACCCCTGATGAATAAAGGGACTAAGCCAAAGGAAAATGAATGAATGAGATACTGTCCAAGTGCACCGAGTAGAGAAAAACAAAACATTAAAAAAAGATTTAAATAAACAACATTAATAAAATTTTAACCAAAACCAAAATAAACTTTATTAAAGTAAATTGTGTAAACTATAATCAAATATGTTCCCTCATTTGACAAAATCTTTAATATGTTGTGATAATTAGCATTTCTATCTCTCTGGATTTGCCAGTAATAGTTTTGTGCTTAAAGTAAGATGTTTCATTTTATAAACTACTGATGATGTCTTTACAAATAAGAATATTATAATTTAGAGTATTTATTTACAGAAAATGACAGTAGGTCAATGTGAAATATTTCATGCTTTCAGACCTTAAATATTAAAATGAAATGTCTATGTAAACAAATTTTACATAGTTTAAATATTTAAACGTTTAGCGCCGTCGCCTCACAGCAAGAAGGTTGCTGCTTCGAGCCTTGGCTGGGTCAGTTGGCATTTCTGGGTGGAGTTTGCATGTTCTCCCCGTGTTCGTGTGGGTTTCCCCCACAAGTCCAAAGACATGCTGTATAGGTGAATTGGGTAAGCTAAATTGGCTGTAGTGTATGTGTGTGAATGAGAGTCTATGGGTGTTTCCCAGTGATGGGTTGCAGCTGGAAGGGCATCCGCTGCGTAAAACATATGCTGGATAGGTTGGCGGTTCATTCCGCTGTGGTGACCCCTGATTAATAAAGGGACTAAGCCGAAAAGAAAATGAATGAATGAATGATATTGTGCTATTGTCATTCTTTGCAAATAAATGCTTTACTTTTTTTTTTTAAGGCATTTTAGTAGTTTAGAAAACAGATGTAAAACATAAATGAATATTTTACTCAAATATTTTACCTATTAATGACAAACACTAACTCTAAATACAAAGTTCAGAGGAATATGAGCATTACAGTTTTAGTAAAACAAAAATTTAAATGAAAACTGAAAACATAAAAGGTTATCAATATGTTGCCACTATGATAATATAAATACTAATAATGGTTTAATAATTCTCCAACTGAACCATGATGTTATGTGCTTACACTGTACACTGTTAAATTATTTAAAAAAATAGTTTAATACACAGTGCTCAGCATAAATGAGTACACCGCATTATATAATTGAATACTTTTATTCATTCTCATTGAATATAGGTCATATATTTGTGTGCGTTTGAACAAAACAGATTTAATAAACAGATATATTTATTAAAATAATATTTTAGTCACCGAACATCTTTAGAAATAGAAAGATAATACATTTGAATTCAACTCAAACTAAACACTTTTAGCAAAATTTAATAATTGTTTTTGCTTCTCTTGATTTTTGGTGATTTTAACATTTTTATTTAATATTTTTCTCTAACATAAACTTGTGCTACTCATTTTTGGACTGTTATTGTAAGTTATTTTGTTAGATTAGCTCCAGATTTGGCTTCAGTACCGACTAGTCTAATATGCACAAATATATTGTAAAGCACCCTTTAGAAAATATTACTTCAAATGAGAGATTGAGGGTGTGCTCGTGTATGCTGATCACTGTATGTGCAGTAAAATGGCATGTTTGAAGGGGTATAGCGTATTTCCTACAATAACCTTATTGAGAATAGTTTTATCTTTAATCCTTTGTGTGTGCGCAGACGAGTCTTCTCTGAAGGCAGGAGATGTCAGTCACATTCCTCAGACAGCTGCCAGTCATGTGACTCCGCCCCCGAGGCCATCTCAGACTCCGCCCCCTGGAGTCGACATGCTGAGAGCAGATCCACGAGACTCCATTCATCAGGGTAAGAAATTCAGACTCAAACTCTAAACAAAAATAACACAAACCGAAAATGTATGTTCTGTCATTATCTTCTCACTCTCAGATCATTCCAAACTGATTACACTGCAAAAAATGCTTTTCTTAATTAGATCTTTTGCCTTGTTTCTAGTCCAAATATGTAAATATTCTTAAATCAAGAAGCATTTTCTAGACAAGCAAAAATATTATTGCCAGATTATTTTGCTTGTTTTAAGGAAAAACTTGCTTCATTTTGTTATTATTTCTTAAAACAAGACAATAATTTTTGCTTGTCTAGAAAATGCTTCTTGATTTAAGAATTTTTAGATATTTGGACTAGAAACAAGACAAAAAAATCATAGTAAGAAGAGTATTTTTTGCAGTGTAGATTTAGAAATATAAATTCAGTGTAGAAATATAAATAAAAACAGTGAAGAATATTCACTCAAACTGTTCATTTGATCAATGATGGTTCATGATGAACTCCAAAAAGTACAGTGTAAATATAATATAGTTAATATTCATTCATTTTCTTTTCGGCTTAGTCCCTTTATTAATCTGGGGTCGCCACAGCGGAATGAACCGCCAACCTATCCAGCATATGTTTTACGCAGCGGATGCCCTTCCCATCACTGGGAAACATCCATACACCCTCATTCACACACATACACTACGGACAATTTAGCTTACCCAATTCACCTATACCACATGTCTTTGGACTTGTGGGGGAAACCGGAGCACCCGGAGGAAACCCACGCGAACATGGGGAGAACATGCAAACTCCACACAGAAATGCCAACTGACCCAGCCGAGGCTCGAACCAGCGTCCTTCTTGCTGTGAGGCAAACGTGCTACCCACTGGAGCCCCTATAATTAATATATGAATAGTTAATATGGTTATGAACGTTCTGTTGTAGTATAGTCATTGCCATCTGCAATTTACTTTAGATAATTTGCTTTACATTTGCTTTAGAAATATGGTGTGTTTATTTCTTGTTGATTGCTTGTTGCTACAACAGATCTTAAAGGGACAGTTCACCCAAAAATGAAAAAAAAAAGAAGTGTTTCTTTGGATGACAATAAATGCTGGGTTGTTTTAACCCAGCGTTTGGTCAAATATGGTCAGACCCAATGGTTGGGTTAATGTTTTTTCAATTATATTTAAATTACGTCTTTTAACCCTACTATTGGGTTTGTCAATATTTGACTTAATGTTGGGTTAAAACTACCCAGCATTTTTTGGAGTGTAGTTTTTAACATTCTTCAAAGTATCTTGTTTTGTGTACAAAAGAAGAAAGTAATTTATAACAGTTTAGAACTGCTTGAGTGTGAGGAAATGGAGAGGGAATTAAAATGATTTAGGTGAACTATCCCATTGAGGTTGTGTTTATATGAGTATTTATAGGAAAATGTTCAGGCAGAATATGTTTTTTTACGCCACCTTGTGTAAAAGAGATGTTACTGCAGTTTTTTCTCAACCTTTATAACTTGAGAACTCTTTTGTTCAGCTCATCTGATAATCTGTGTTTAAACCAATTAATCATATTCAGTGTGTTGTTTTTAATGTAGTTTGTCTTATAGAATTTTTCTTCCCTTTTCAATTCGTTTTTTTGTGTGCGTGTGTGCGTATGTGTGTGCGTGTGCGCGTGCGTGCGTGCGTGCGTGTGTGCGCGTGCGTGCGTGTGTGTGTGTGTGTGTGTGCGTGCGTGCGTGCGTGTGTGTGTGTTATGTTACGTTACGATATGTATGACTCCGGACTATGTAATTATCTTTTTTGGCCTTGTTTATTTTGTTAAGCTGCCTTGGGATGTTCAGGTCTTGGGGATGGGGGTTGCGTTGTTTTAACAAAATTAGAAAGAAGGAAACTGTATCATCTACTGTTTTATTGTATGTAGATTTTCTTTTCCTTCAATTAAAAAGAAATAAAATGTGCAAGCTTAAAAAATGTTTAATTAATCATTATTCATTTTGTGATTCCAGAAGTTTTAAAAGCTCTTGAATAGTTTGAGTTTTTTTTAATCTCTGAATGCAAATCTATTAGTTTAAACAATAATACTAATTGTTATCAATCAATTATTTGTGTGTTTAATTGTATATGTGTTTTACTGATAATAAAAGTGTTGTATTTGTATGTGTAGTTCCATTACTGGACCAGGTGCGTTTGCATGGAGTTTTACCTGACTGTATCTATAACCCCAGCTACATCATAAAGGGTTATCCTCTGTTGCGTTACCAGGGCCTGCAGTTTGTAAGTGCTTACCCACACATACAGTACTTAGACAGTACTTCCTTTGTAAAGCAATGAATGTCGTTTATCTTATGTCTGCATGATTTTGATCGATCTAATCTGATTCAGGTGTACCTGACGTATGTGTATCCTAACGACTACACACGCCTCACACACATGGAGAGCGAAAACAAATGTTTCTACCGCGCAAATCCATATTACCTGGACAGGTAGACACACACAGATACAGTGCACTACAGTTCATATTTCAATGTTTTTGAAAGAAGTGTTTTATGTTCACCGTGGTTGTAATTATTTGATGAAATACAGTTAAAATAGTAACATTTAGAAATTTAGTTTGAATTTAAAATGCCATTTTTTTAATTTTTAGTATTTGGATGTAATTTTTTATATAAATTACACTAATATTATAATATACAGTATTTGGTCACATTTTTTAAGGTAAAATTATTAACTAACTATTGATAAACTATTAATAAGCTACTTTTGCCACAGTAAAAATATTATTTAGGTAGTTGCAAGGTTTAGTGAATTGGTACTTAAACTAAAGGGTTACCTGGTATTTTTAACAGCATTTATTTGAACATCAATTGAAATTGACCGAAAAAAGATGTACTGTCCTCTTTGATTCACCTTATGTGATCTCAATTAAAATAGTTTCTTTTCAGATATGGCTTCTCAAACTACATTCAAATGGATCTGCCTGAGGAGGAGGAGCTTTCCATCAAATCCAAAGGTAAAGCAAACAGCTTTCTGGAGCTTTACATTTCATTAGTCTTTACATTTGTGATTCATTTATGTAAACACTGTTCTGAACTCTCTCAGGGCGTACCCACACTAGGTACAGTTACCTTGAACCATGCTGAAGCGCGATTGTCCCCTCTCCCCTGACGGCCTGCACTCATTGCATTTACCTTCCGAGCTGGAACACGCTTACGTCATCGATGATGTGACTGTTCAGTTTAAGAGGAAGAGAAGCGCTCTCACTCAGCACAGTGGACATTGCTTTAGTTGTATCGTTTTGTATTATTTTTAGTCGTTTGTGATGCAGTGACACACAGTCAGATAATTTGCTGAACAAATACACCACTTTTGACGCTCATAAATGATCATAAAAGTCCTCATGCTGCACGTACTAGGAGGTTTGCTGAAGGTGCAGCTGACGTGCAGCGAGGGGTTTGTATCTTTAATAAACTATGACAGTTTGCGTTCATTGAAAAGTAAGAATGATTAATAAATCCATATGAAACAATCACCTAAAAGTGACGTCGCATTTTCAGTTTCGCGCTCAGACGCACTTTGCACTCACACTAAAAGCGTACCGCGCCAATGCCCAACCGATCCGTGCTCTGGCACACCTCTTCCAACCGGGCCAGGGCCGGTCAACTGAACCGCGCCTGAGCCCGATTCGGACCACTCACACTTGTCAAACGAACCTGGAAACGCGGCCGGGCACGGTTCGGATAGTGTGAGTGCACCCTCAAACTGTATTTCTTTAGATTATGTTCAGGTCACAATATCCAGAATGTAAGCAACGAGCCTTGGTTGAGTTTTACTTGTGTTAATATTGTGTTTTATACTGGTTCACATACTGATTCAGAGTGTTTTTGAGTAATGTTGACATAAGTGTGTGTGTTTTGACCATCAGTGGGGGAAAATAACTTAATTTAATACAAGCATATTTGTGCCGTCTGTGCTTGCAATTTTTGTCTGTGTGTTCAGAAAACTGTATATCAGGAATTTAATTATGCTTTGTTTCCACTGAGCGGTATGGTACAGTATACTTCGATATGGGTCACCCTGATCAGGTTGGCATTTTCACTGCCAACAGTTACCCTTACATGGTACGCATGGTGTATGTCATGGTGTAAGTTACGATCTACATCATTTTTGTTTGAAGAAGAAAGCTGTATTGGCCGTTCACATATAGTGTCTTTAACACACTCCAGTTAATTATTTCAGTTGAAAAGAGAGGAAGTAGTGCCTCTCGCACTTTCCACAGGTTTATACACAACATGTTAACTCCCTTGTAAACAACAATATAGGACATACAGCAGAACTTGTTCTTGCTTCTTTGCAAATGACTGTTTGTCACAAGAAGAGACAGGCTTTGTTTGTTCGTTGTTCATTACAGTGTCATGTCTCAGCTGTGTATTTAAATATCCTGTGAAGTGGTTTGAAATGGGCATTTTTAATCTATGTTTGATGTAGTCTCAACTGAAACCTGAAGAGAGGGTGGGGCATAGAGTAGCTCCTCCCCTTAAAAAAAAAAACAGCCAATAGTGTTTGGTTTTTATCACAGCTCTGCCTGTGAGAGTGGTTAAGATCAAGTGCATCAAATGAAAAGCAAATGAGAAGTGACCTGAAGGGGGCGGGGCATGTCAGATACTAGAGAGTATTTGATTGGTCAAGATTTGATGAGAAAAAAGTTTGAGGTGACGTGAAAATTTTTTTTTGATCCATTTAGGCGGAAGTGACAAACTACAAACTTTACATGTTTATATCAGGTTTATATCTTCTTAATGCACTTTTTTTTTTTTTTTTTTACAGATTTTGAGCACTCTAGCTTAAAGATATCCTTAAAACTATCATACTGATTCTAACTAACTGTCTTCTATCTAAAAAACCTTTAAAAATGGCGCATCCTGTGTTGTCGTTCCTCTGGGTGTAAAACTATAGCAGAGATACCTTATGAAAAGCTCTGAAAAATTGAAGTACAGTTTGCTATTTTGCTAGTGGAAACTTTAAAATGAATGTTGAGGTTTTGTTTATTTTTGTCAGAGTCACTGAGGCACAAGCTGTAAAGGCTCCACCCTCTTCTGATGCATTTTTTTGTTTTACTGTGATCAAACCAATCAGCCTGATGGTTCTGAACTGTCATAAAGGTTCTTCATTCCCCATTTTAACACATCTAATGTTTGTTTTTCCTAAGGAGACAGCATGCTCGGAAAAGCAGCAAATTTCGGAAGAAATAAAGATAAAGACTTTCAGAAACCTAGAGAGTACGAGGAGAAGCAGCACATTGATGGAATGGAGAAGAAGGTTCTCCCAGATTATGGCAGCGATTATGATGATTATTCAATGAATAGACGCCGCAAACTCTTCTCTGTCCAGAAACATAGCGTGATTAGAAGAAAGAGAAAAGACAGAGAACTAACCATCAGAATTGAACAAGAGAACCAACCTAAAGAAATCCAAAAACTGCCTGAAGAACCACAAAATGAACCCCAACCGAAAAGGAAGAAGAGAAGGAGACTGCCCCAACAACAAAACCTGGAGGATAAACAACATCTCCAAAACGCACCTTCAGAGGTGAAGAACTATGACCAGGGAAGGAAACAAGCTTATGCTGTGGAAAAAATACCTGAGCAGCAGAATCCAGAACTGTTTCAGAAAAAAACCCACCGGAGGTTTGAGGAGAAACGTCTACATGTGGATGGATCAATGGTTAAGGATGGTCGAATTCACCGTTTTAAAGCCCAATACGCCAATAGTAGCAATGTAAATCCAAACCCTGCTGTAGTCAGAGATGTTCCCATTGAGAAAGTTCGAGAAGCTATCGATCTAAAGGAAAAATCTGTAAAAATCTCTCCCATGTTTAATGAGGTCAAGAATGAACATCATGACGTTTTGAATCGAATGGATAATCGGAAAGTCTTTCTTGGAGAACATGTGGACAAAGCACGCAAGAACTCATCAAATGTGGTGGAACTAAAAAAAAACAAGTTGAAGAACGCTACATATGACCAAGCAGATGCAATGAAGAAACCAAAATACCGTAAACAGAAAGTTGATATAATGGTTGGGGGTGACAACAGAATGGTCGAGCATAACAATATAGCTCATAATAATCTCCCGGTTCTCCAAAAGCCACACCAAAACTCACTGTATAACCAAACCAGTGAGCGCAAGGATCAAGAATATAATAACCACTGGGGTCACGCCAATGAGGACAGGAATGGAAATGAGAAACAGATACAGGATAATGCCATGCATGTAAAAGAGATGGATCGAGATGAAGAAGATGCTTGGGTAAATCAGGGTTTGTCGGAGGAAGAAGACTACGAGCTCGTCCACAGGCCTGTGTTTGATGTGGAAGTCAAGTGGAATCAGACGTTTCATGCTAAACTTCTGGATTTGCATGTAATGCGCTCTGATTGGATCGATCTAAAGTGTAACGTGTCTGGAAACCTGATGCTCGGCGAATCAGAAGCGTTGTCTGTAGTGGATGTTTTCATGAAGGAACTAAACAAGAAGTACCCAAGGTAGGAAGAGGGTTTTCTTTTTATAGCATCACATTTTTAACGGGTAAGGATGTTAAACACATTTATAATGTTTCAAGGTTTTGGTTTCAAATAAGTGTTTTTGGGGTTTTTTGTCCAGTATGTGGACCATAGCTGCTTTTATTAAATAACTACATTATTTTAAGAGGTAGGCATCAAGAACGTAGATTATTTTAATAGCATTTAACATGCATTCATAGCTTTTATTTAGGTTATTTTCTTATATATATATTTGTTTTCGTGACATGTTTATTTAAGGTTATCTAAACGAATGTACAATGTGCTTTCAGAGATATAATCAGAGGTAAGTTAAGTTGGTTATAGTCCAAATGTACTACAAAATCAAATCATAAACAATAGTAGAAAATAGGTTAACTGAAGATTTACCAAATAAATAAATACAAGAACTTTTAAGGGCAAAATAATAATAAAGAAAGTATAGTAATCATTAAAAATAAGAAAATAAGTAAATAAATCAATAGATACTGTAGATTGAGGTAAGGAAAAAAAGAAAAAAAAAAGTGCTATTGTTTTGAGCTTTTTTGTTTGTTTGTTTTTTAAAGAAATTTCAGCAAAGAGCTCTGAATTTATCAAGTGTCAGTGAATACTTTAAAATGTATTTGACACAGAAATGCTTTTTAACATCCAAAAATCCAAAAATAATCAGTTTTCACAAAATATTAGGCACCTTTTTTTACAGTGATATAAATAAGAAATCTTGAACACTAATAAGTCAGCATAATAGAAAGCTTTAATCCTAAATTGTAATTGCATTTAATTCATTCATTCATTTTCCTTCGGCTTAGTCCCTTATTTATCAGGGGTCACCACAGCGGAATGAACCGCCAACTTATCCAGCATATGTTTTACACAGCGGATGCCCTTCCAGCTGCAACCCAGTACTGGGAAACACCCATACACACTCATTCTCATACACTACGGCCAATTTAGTTTATTCAATTCACCTATAGCATGTCTTTGGACTGTGGTGGAAACTGGAGCACCCGGAGGAAACCCACACAAACAAACTGGCCCAGCCAACTGGCTCACCTGGGCTCAAACCAGCGGCCTTCTTGCTGTAAGGCGACAGTGCTAACCACTGAGCCACCGTGGCGCCAATTACATTTAATAATTTACTGTATTTTAGAAACCAAAAATTCATATTTTAAAAACATGTGCAGATTTTATCGACCCAAACTTTTATACTGTATTGTATAATGTACACATAATATTTTATTAATTTTTTTTATTATTCTTTTTTTATCATAAATTTTTCGGGGTTTTCACCTTTAATGTATAGGTCAGTAGAGAGTATTGACAGGAAAGCGTGGGGAGCAGAGAGAGGGGAAGGATCGGCATAGGACCTCGAGTCGGGAATCGAGCACCAAAGTGCCATGTGTCGACGCACTAACCACTTTGCCATTGGCGCCGACGTTAATAAGGAATGAAAAATTTCTACAAATAATGCCGGAACACAATTTCTGTACATCTTAAAGCAACATAGACTTTACTTTTGAACAAATATTCTTTTGAATAAATCGTTTTTTGGTAGAATTAAACACCTATAATAATATCCCATTCTGAACATTTTTATTAATCTCTAACATAAATTGTTGCCTCTGTGTGTATGTAGGCAGTTCTCTCTAGATCGTATTGTGAACGTTGAGAAGAAGCCTGATTATAACCGAGGCAGTAGATATCTGCTGGAGTTGGACCTGCTGGAGGCTTCAGGACGGCACCTGCGTCTGGGTCAGTATGTCTTTGTGAAACGAACAGAAGATTGGGGAACTCAAAGAAAGCAAAAGCCTCAGGACACAAAACTTGAACTCTGCAATCCTTATACCTTTTACTGGAACCCGACTGCTACTGTCCACTTCATCATCCCAGGTAAGAATAAATTAATTAATTTGTGGGGATATGCGTTTATAAATAAATAGATTATTTTATACGGTGGTATGAAAAAGTGTTTGCCCCCTTACTGATGTTGGACTATCTCATAGTTCAAGTCCAAGTTCAATTATCGGTCAGAGGCTTCAAATAAGTTCAATCAATTTAATAAATCAAATGGATAAAGCATTACAGAGCTCTGGGCTGTGAAGCTAAACCCTCTACAGTCTGAGTCTTACGTCGGGGCGTTCCACAGCAGCTCCCTAAAATCTCAGCAGCCAGTATTTATCGTCATCTTTCTTCAGCCACGCTTTTGTATTTTCCCCTTCAATGGCAACTGTCTTCTCACCAGTAGTCAGGCAGAACAGCTCTCCACAGGTTAGCTTGACCAATTGCCTGCACACACACATACATGCACGTATACACAGCAGCAGGTGTTTTTTTCCCCAAAAACGCTTCAGTACAGTTAGCTAGCACACTGTAATTTTCCACCCTTTATCTATCACGCTATGTGCTGGTTCAGCAGAAGCCTGTGATAAAACATCTGCCAAAAGTGCACAATGCGTCTCTCTCTCCCCAATCATACAGGCATTTATGAAAGCAGTCAGAAAAAAATATTACTTCCATGATTATAACATTAAAGAAGAAAAAGGCAAAAATTAAATGCAAACTGTTATCATAAAAAGGATATTTCCTTCACTGATTTCTTTTTTATTTTTTGCTTGTTTGTCACATTTTAATGTATCAGATCATCAAATAAATTTAAATATTAGTCAAAGATAACACAAGTCAAGGTTTTTATTATTAAGGGAAACAAAATACAAACTACATAGCCCTGTGTGAGAAAGTGTTTGCCCCTAAACCTAATAACTGGTTGGGCCAGTCTTGGCAGCAAAAACTGCAATCAAGCAACAAGTCTGTTACAGCGCTGTGGAAGAATTTTGACCATCTCGTCTTTGCAGAATTGTTCTAATTCAGCCACATTGGAGGGTTTTCAAGCATGAGCCCCCTTTTTATGGTCATGCCACAGCATTTAGATTCAGGTCAGGACTTTGACAAGGCCACTCCAAAGCCATTTTGTTTTTCTTCAGCCATTCAGAAGTGGACTTTCTTGAATACACTTTTTCACACAGGGCTATGTAGTTTTGGATTTTGTTTAACCCTAATAACAAAAACATTCATTAAAAAACTGCATGATGTGTTTACTTGTGTTGAATAACATTTAAATTGGTTTGATGATCTGAATCATTAAATTGTATTACTGTATTGTACAGTTTATGATAGGTAGATATAAAGTCATCAGATGCCATTAATATATTTATAGGATATTTCAAAGCCCAAACCCCCTCAGACCAAAAAGGCTTAACATATAATTAATTTATTGTTGTTCTGGTCTTTTAGTGGCACATTTTTATCCAAACTGAAACCAAGAAACCACTGTGCCCTCTGTGTTTAGTATATGTTTCTTTATAGGCTGCATTAAATATCTTAAAAATAAACTGTTTGTGTCTGCAGTGAAGAACCAGGCCCGCTGGGTGAAGCAGTTTATTTCAGACATGGAGGAGATCTACCGCATCACTGGAGATCAGAACTTCAACATCATCATCACGGACTATGAAAGCACTGATATGAACATAGAACAAGAGCTGATAAACTCTTATATACCCAGGTACATTTAAAGATTCACACTAATTCTCTGAACTTCTGATTCCATCATTAACTTATACAAAAGTGTATAAAGTTGATATTTATACACATAAAACCTCCTAAAATACCTCAGTTACAGTCTTGCGTTTTTCTCTGTGAATGTGCACATCAAAATTTCCACATTTTAAATAGGTTAAATTGCATTAGTAATGTATTTTTATTGTCCAAGAGACACTGCTGCACAGATCTAATATACTGATACACATCATATTTCAGAAGATTAAAGGTGCTGTATGTAAGTTTTTGACTCTTATAAAGCATAAAAATACCATAATATGTTTGCAGATATTTAAGAAACATTCGAAGTGAACATTCTTGTTTATCTGAAAAACAATGCTGGAGTCAGTTATTCTGCTTTGAAAATGTGAGTTACGTGCCAGAAAGCTGTCTTTGTTTTGGTTCTTTTAACCCGCCCACTGCCACTTTAGCCAATTATATTTCAGCACCCAGGGTTGCCTTGATTGAAAACGGCGTATTTCATTCATTCATTCAGAAAGGCTTTCAGAAAGCATGCGCCTGTGACCGAAATGCGACCTCTGGTGGACAGTAGCAGATTCGCAGATGTCATGTTTGTAATGAATTACAGCGATTTACTTCAGCTTTACTTTATCACCACAGTGATAAAGTAAACTTTGTACTGATACACCACAGTGTATCAGTACAATTATAAAAGAAGACGCTTCAATCCTGGGTTGTGGTTTATTTTGTACATTAACGGAATGGATATCTATACAGCAGTGGATATTAATGTGTATCCTGTCGCATTTGCCGTGCAAAGCTAAACGTGCACTCTGTGTGTGCGTGCGTGCGTGCGTGTCCGCTGTGTGTGTGTGTGTGCGTGAACTTTGTAACGACATTGTGTGTGACTCATCGTTGCAACTCCACAACAAATACATCAAATAATCATTGGGAAAAACGTTACGTGAGATCTGCTTCCTTCATGTCTGTCTGTTATCTGAGTCAGCCGAGGGCGGAGATTGAGGCACACTGCCAGGCACGTGGGAACGGTGGGCGGGGAGGACTAGCATTAAAGGCACAGTCCACAAAAACAGCTACAAGTTGCTCAGAGCTAAAAATGACAAACTTCTGAAAGGTATAATAAATAATCTGATGGGTGTTTTGAGCTGAAACTTTACAGACATGTCAGACTTGTACATGTTTCCACCCTGATTTTGTCCGTACGGCATGTTTATAAATGAGACTTACTGTTCTAATACTCCATGTGCTTGGAAAATGTAAGATGAGAGCTCACTTTGACTTCCTTTCTATTGTGTGTCCTTTGATTCAGGTATCAGTACCTCAGGTTGAGTGGAAACTTTGAGAGATCAGCAGGACTGCAGGCAGGAATTGACCTCATTACTGTACGTTTAAGATGAACATTCATTCACAACTTCTGCAATGTGTGTTCAAAACATGACACTGAAGTTTTAAAATCTACTGGATGTCACCCGATTGCAGTGTTGATTGGTGAAGGGCTTATAAATGTCTGTCTCTCTGTCAGGATGATAACAGCATTGTGTTTCTCTGTGATCTGCACATCCATTTTCCATCGGGCTTCATTGACACTGTGAGGAAACACTGTGTGGAGAGACGCATGGCCTTCGCTCCTATCGTCATGAGACTGAACTGTGGAGCTACGCCTCAGGAGCCTGATGGTATAGTCTTACAAACACAACCTGATAAGAGTTCAATTCAGGTCACGATGATTTGTATAGTGCTGCTTTAATAATGTCAAAAACATGTACATTGCTGTTCGAAAGTTTAAGGTCTTTCCTTTCTAAAAAAAACAACAAAAAAAAACAGGTAGGTTTTTACAAGTAGCTGCTGGTTTTTGCTGGTCATGAGCTAGTTTAAACTGTTTCTTGCTGGTCACAAGCTGATTTAAGCTGGTTCTTGCTTGTCATGAGCTGGTTTAAGCTGGTTCTTGCTGATCATAAGCTGGTTTTTGCTAGTAATGAGGTGGTTTAAGCTGGTTCTTGCTGGTTATGAGCTGGTTAAGGTGGTTCTTTCTGGTCATTAGCTGGTTTAAACCAGTTCCTGCTGGTTTAAGCTGGTTCTTGCTGGTCATGACTTGGTTTAAGCTGGTCCCTCCTGATCCTGACCTGGTTAATGTGATTATTGTTGATCATGAGTTGGTTCAGGCTGGTTCTTGCCAGTCATGAGCTGGTTAAGGTGGTCTTTGCTGGACACAAGCTGTTTTAAGCTGGTTCTTGCTGGTCATGACCTGTTTTAAGCTGGTTCTTGCTATTCATGAGCTGGTTTAAGCTTGTTCTTGCTGATCATGAGCTGGTTCTTGCTAGTCATGAGCTGGTTTAAGCTGGTTCTTGCTAGCTATGAGCTGGTTAAGGTGGTTCTTTCTGGTCATGAGCTGGTTTAAACCAGTTCCTGATGGTTTAAGCTGGTTCTTGCTGTTCATGAGCTGGTTTAAGCTGGTTCCTCCTGATCCTGACCTGGTTAATGTGGTTCTTGTTGATCATGAGTTGGTTTAAGCTGGTTCTTACCAGTCATGAGCTGGTTAAGGTGGTCCTTGCTGGTCATGAGCTGGTTCTTGCTAGTCATGATCTGGTTTAAGCTGGTTCTTGCTAGTCATGAGCTGCTTTAAGCTGGTTCTTGCTGATTATGTGCTGGTTAATGTGGTTCTTTCTGGTCATGTGCTGGTTTAAACCAGTTCCTGCTGGTTTAAGCTGTTTCCTCCTGATCCTGACCTGTTTAATGTGGTTCTTGTTGATCATGATTTGGTTTAAGCTGGTTCTTACCAGTCATGAGCCGGTTAAGGTGGTCTTTGCTGGTCACAAGCTGTTTTAAGCTAGTCCTTGCTGGTCATGAGCTTGTTTAAGCTGGTTCTTGCTGGTCAGGAGCTGGATCTTGCTAGTCATGAGCTGGTTAAGGTGGCCCTTGCTGCGTTGCCTAGCATCCATCTGGCGAATCTCCGCTCTCTACCCAACAAAATAGACGAACTCA
>CAIGQV010018227.1:6512818-6525908 GCA_903798115.1 Danio jaintianensis
ATGGATGGATGGACGAATGTATATTCTCTTTTTGATCATCACTGTTTAGAAATTTTATTTATTTTTATTTTATGTTTGTACTGCTACCAATATGGAAATTTGTAATCACCTGGGAAAAAAAGTGTCGTCTTGGTACTGAAACTTTTTTCTTATTTTAATTAAATAGTTTTTTTATAAAATTAAAATGTATTTAGTAAATAATATAAATTTGTATTTGAATTTTAACATAATTCTTCAATATATAAAAATTATTATTTTAATACACATTTATTATTAAATTTTTTTTTTTTGAAATGCACAGTTAACATCTGATGCATATTTAAAATGCATCAGATCAGATGTTATCAGCCACATTATTTCCAACTCATAAAGATGTAGTAGTATAAGTGTGCTATGTGTTTTGTGAAGGATCCTCCAGGGTGGGTTGGAGGTGGAGCGACTCTACCTGAGGAACTTCTTCCATTATTTCCACTCAAAGCGAGGAATGTGGAACCGGCGGAATCTGCGCACCACGTAAACCACATTAACAAGGCTTACCACAGCACTTTAAACTTTTACCAGACCTCAGGACATTCTGGATGTGTGTTCTAGAACACATTTAACTGAAGGCGATTTCGAGGTAATAGTTGGCGGAAACACACAGAGACTCAGGACAGGGATGTCTGCGATGTTTGGGTTGTGTAACACTGAACTCTCCAGCTGCTATGAGAGCATGTCAGGGTTGAAATGCTCCTCTAATGCTGTCAAGAAAAAAACACTGCTACAGGTCAATGAAGGCTTTACTTCCAGGTCAATAATATGCCTTAGTGGTGTCCGGGTGAGTTTTCTGTTCTGACAGGCAGAAATACGACGCTAATGAGATGTAAATACTATGAATATGCATATTTATTGAGGTAGCCAATAGTCTTGGGTGAGGGGGTTGAATTTGCACATTGTTTTTTTGTTTTTTAATACTGTAAGTGACCTGAGGAAATGAACGAATCGGTGGCCAAAACCAAAGAGATGTGCAATATTCACAATCAAATAAAGTGGATTAATTCAGGTTACAAATGCTGATTTCAGGTCTCATTATGCTGTATTTAGGTCATGTTTCATCCCCGAAAATCCAAAAGAAAGAAGAAAAAAATGATATTTTGCTTAAAGAATTTATATTTTCATAATTTAAAATGACTTTACTTCAAATTTCTCACTCTAATACAGACAAACATACATTATTATTAAATTATAATTCGAATGTATGTGTATCTAATGATCTTTAATTAAAAAATGAGTTCTTATCATAATACAGCACTGGAATAACTAAATATTGAATGTTTATTATGCATAATGTAATTTATTTCAGGAGTGTATTAAATGATCTGGGCATATTTTGTAATATTCACCATTTATAGTGATGTTGAAGAATAAAAATGCCTATTTTTTTGTACAGAATCAATGGATTTTCCTGCATTATGAACGTAGGCAGGCAGTTTATCTGTTCATGAAACATTCCAGCGAGTAAACTCCAAATCAGACTTCTTCAACCTGGTACAGTATTATTCTAGACAAATTCAATTCAATGCATTGTCATCAATCACACTAAGACAGACAGCGGTGTGCTTTTTGCTGTATGGGTTCTCCATTGCTTTGAAAAAATTACTGGCTAACTTTTGTCTAATGAAAGCTGCCATCATATGTGCCTTATGTGTGTTTAATTTTGCCGAAATCAGATGGAAATATCTTCTGTACTCTGTTTTGAAGGGGTCTGGTGCTGTTTTACAGAGATTCTGAATAATGATGAATGGTTACACATGCTGTAAGTGTCACTGCCTTTTTGTGAGTATAAAAGAATGAAACGCGTTATAGATCTGACAGTCAAAGTGCATTACTTACAAAATCAAGTCGTTTTTTAAATTTTTTTATTTTGCTACATTTTTTTGTTTGTATTTTACGTGAAGGATCTTCTTGAAGGGCTTAAAAATAGAAACCTCGTGGATGTGGATCACCAGCATTCTTAAAATAAAAAGTTTCTTCAGGTTGAAGTTGAGGTGTGTTTTTGACCATCACTGACTAAACATCACTTGCAATATATATTTTTTATTATTATTATTGCAAAAACAGTTAACAATAAAAGATTACATCAACTTTGAAACTTAAAGCATTAGAAAAAAATATAGCAATGGTGTTACATTATGCATATTACATTTTAAAGAGAAAAAACAGTAAAAATATATATATAAATTAAATAATATATAAAAAAAAGTGCATCTCTGAACGCACAACACGTCCAACCTTGAGGCGGATGGGCTACAGCAGCAGAAGACCACACCGGGTGCCACTCCTGTCAGCTAAGAACAGGAAACTGAGGCTACAATTCGCACAGGCTCACCAAAATTGGACTATAGAAGATTGGAAAAACGTTGCCTGGTCTGATGAGTCTCGATTTCTGCTGCGACATTCGGATGGTAGGGTCGGAATTTGACATCAACACCATGAAAGTATGGATCCATCCTGCCTTGTATCAACGGTTCAGGCTGGTGGTGGTGGTGTAATGGTGTGGGGGATATTTTCTTGGCACACTTTGGGCCCATTAGTACCAATTGAGCATCGTGTCAACACCACAACCTACCTGAGTATTGTTGCTGACCATGTCCATCCCTTTATGACCGCAGTGTACCCATCTTCTGATGGCTGCTTCCAGCAGGATAACGCACCATGTCATAAAGCGTAAATCATCTCAGACTGGTTTCTTGAACATGACAATAAGTTCACTGTACTCAAATGGCCTCCACAGTCACCAGAACTCAATCCAATAGAGCACCTTTGGGATGTGGTGGAACAGGAGATTCGCATCATGGATGTGCAGTCGACAAATCTGCAGCAACTGCGTGATGCTATCATGTCAATATGGACCAAAATCTCTGAGGAATATTTCCAGTACCTTGTTGAATCTATGCCATGAAGGATTAAGGCAGTTCTGAATGCAAAAGGGGGTCCAACCCGGTACTAGAAGGGTGTACCTAATAAAGTGGCCGGTGAGTGTATATGACTTAGTCAACTAAAAAATAGCCAGTATTAGTCTTTTCCAAAAATGTCCACTTGTGAATAAAAAAAACTTGCCCATTATAATAAAAAGCTTAACAATGTACTGAATGCAAGCTTTACAATTGCAATAAAAGAAAATTGTCAAAAGTATTTAAACAAATTTCAATATTTATCCTTTCTGAGAGATAGGTACATAGTTCAGTCCAAAATAGTTTCACACAAGTACATTCACAAAAAAAAATGAATAATGGTTTCCTCAAAATGTACATTTGTTTTTTTAGATTGAGCATATATTTATGAAGTAGACTATTACAAGGATAGTATGTATGTAATATTTTATATGTAATTTCTTTTATATTATTTATTAAGTTTCCCATTTATTGTATTTTATTAACGTCTACCCCAACCCTAAACCCAAGCGTCACCGTAACGTAAAAACAGTAGTTGTACTGAGTATTATTTATGCTATCTATTAAATTACCCAATAAATTGTATTTTTTAACGCCTACCCCAACCCTAAACCTAACCGTCACAGTACTGTAAAAATATAAATTATTGTTATATAATGTCATAAAAAAATGCTGCTGTATTGATGTGCATATCGCACTTCCAACCGGCCACGTGTCCGATCTAGACTTTTCCCACAAGAAATGGAACCAATGTACTGTCAGAATGCATTTGAAATGGGGGAGGGAGGGCGAGGTAAAATGGACACTTGGATAAACACCATTATTTTGTATTGCGTTAGAAAAGTCGTTATGAAACGAACGTTTGAAATAGTTTGAAATGTGAAATTCGCCACACAAACGGTTTTAATCATATTTGTATTACCGTTTGGAAACCGTTTGAAACAAAATGTAAAAAAATATAGATGTATATTTTCTGTGACCTCATTGTCTGGAAACAATCCGACATTGACGCTTTCTTTTTACATGAAATTTTAATAAGTTACACCTTCACGTATGCGTCCAAACTTGAATGTTATATCAATTTATTTAAAAAAATTCATTTTGAAGCTCATATTTCAAGGTACAATTTGTGTTTGGCAGGAAAATGTGTGAAATGGACACTTGGATAAACACCATTATTTTGTATTGCGGTAGAAAAGTCGTTATGAAACGAACGTTTTAAATGGGAAATTCGCTACACAAACAGTTTTAATTCAATTTGTATTACCATGTTGAAACCGTTTGAAACAAAACGTATAAATAATATTACCGTGACTTCATAGGTTGTCTATAAACATAGATATACTAGATGTCGCCTGGCCTATTGTTGTCTATTGGAAAGAATGTTTCAATAGAGCCGCCATTTTAGTACAGGGTAGCGCTCCTTTGAAATGAATGCAGGACCAAGGTGCAGTGGAGGACTGTGGCCATCCAGAGCCAGAGATATACACATATATACATATATCTATGATCGGGAATTTTCCCCCGTGGTCAGTACGCAAAAAAAATGTAAAAAAAATTTCATTACGAAAATTATAACACTCCCCCCACCCCCAATTCCCGCTGGTACCGAGTATCGAACCAGCAACCTTCGGATCACGAGTCCAACACTCTAACCACCAGGCCACGACTGCCTCAGAAAGATGCTAAAGTTAGAGTTAATACAACAAGATTCTAGCACCGCAGCGTCTTGTTGTCATATTTCTTTTTCATTGTTTGCTGATTTTATTCAACAAAACTAGCATAAGCCTAGAATTCAGTGCAAGTTGATGCTACTTTGCCTTATGATGAGTGCAGTAAGAGACTGTATTATCATCAATAACGTTACTTGTTGAGCACAAAAGTTTGTAACATGTAAAAAACGAAATCTTACCTATGAAATGTTCTGCCCTTGTGCTTTGTTTTCTTTGTTTGCTCGTTACTACACCCGTAAGCAGCGCTAAAGTCCAGCATCTTCACATTGGCACACTGTCTTGACTAGTGCTGTTGAATGATGTTTGTCCTGGGAGCCCTGTACAAATATGGCGGCGCTATTGACGCATGCTGAGGGGTCCGTATGCGATATCTAGTGTATATATCTATGGTCTATAAACAATCCGACGTTGACGCTTTCTTTTTACATCAAATTTTAATAAGTTACACCTACACATTTTGTCCAAACTTGAATGTTATTTACTTATGTTATTACATTTTTTTATTGTTTTTTTTTATTGCTAAAATAATTTAGGCATTGCCACCAAAATGGAAGCTTGTAAACAAAGAATATTTGACTTGTTGCTTAAATGGGACTTGGATAAATACTGCAGTATATAATGGAGATATTTTTCCCCCCTGACAGTCCTGAGAGGACATTTTTAGTTTGTACCTGGTATAAAATAGATTTATGAACCGAAATAAGGGTCAAATATTCACCTTTCAATATTTTTTTGTTGAAATGTATGCTGTTTGCATTATCACAGAAAAAATTTAAATGAAAAGACAAACATGAAGGATGCTCAAGTGTGGACGTCGTCTGGATATACATTACAAAGGTATTTAAAACTTATTTTTCCTTCTTCTGAATTTTATATAATTATATGTACAGACATGGACAAACTTGTTACCCTTCGACTGAAGAAAGAAAAACAGTGGTCAATGAAATAACTTGAAACAAAGTAGCTAATTATAAATAAATAAAAAATAATGAAATGATCTAATATTGCTTTCAAATAATCAACAGATTTTCCAGTACTTGGTTGCAGCTGAAAGGGCATCCGCTGCGTAAAACATATTCTGGATAAGTTGGCGGTTCATTCCGCTGTGGCGACTTCTGATTGATAAAGGGACTAAGCCGAAAAGAATGAATGAATAATCAACAGAATTAATTAAAAAAAGGCAAACTAATAAAACTGGCCTTGAAAAAACTGAAGGGTACCAACAATTGTGTCCATGTCTGTCATTTTTAAAGCTGTATGCACTCCAGTCCAATAAAAAATAATAATAAATGTACTGTAAGCTTAAAAACAGCATGTAATTCCAGAGCGTCTACAAAGTTATACAAGGACGTCCATCTGCTGATACGAGCTTGTGAAGAGTTAAAATGAGACCAGGAGTCTCTGGATTCCCTCTGTGTGGCTGTTTAAATTCTGTAAATGCCTTTTAGTTTTATACGTCGGGTTATATTTAGCCAAGGTTTGTGTCTGTGCATTTATTTGGAGTTGTGTATACGTGCTGTCTCAGGTCTGCAGTCTGCTGAACTCAGCTCACCTTACAGTGTAAAGTACTGAGATAGACACTCATTATCTCAGTCAACTGTTTAAACTTTAACATGTTTGAAGCTGGTTTGTTGTCGGATAATATCAGTGTGCTGTCAGGGTTTATGTGGGTTGTTTGTATAATGAGAATAGAAATGTGTATCATAGAGCCTAGGACTGAAATGTTTGTGAAGCTATATATCATGCATCACTTTTAGTTATAAATAATTGAGTAAAAGGGCTCAGTGGTTAGCGCTGTTGCCTCACAGCAGGAAGGTCGCTGGTTCGAGTCCCGGCTGGGTCAGTTGGCATTACTGTGTGGAGTTTGCATGTTCTTCCCGTGTTTGCGTGAGTTTCCGCTGGGTGCTCCAGTTTCCCCCACTGTCCAAAAACATGCGCTATAGGTGAATTGGGAAAAACAAAAATTGGCCGTAGTGTATGAGTGTGTATGGGTGTTTCCCAGTACTGGGTTGCAGCATAAAACATATGTCGGAATAGTTGTTGGTTCATTCCACTTTGGCGACCCCTGATAAATAAGGGACTAAGCCGATTGAAAATGAATGGAATAGAAGTGACAGTATTACAAAATAATAATAATAATAATAATTCAATTAATAAATAAAATAATAATAATTAATAAAAAACAAATTAGGCATCTGTTTTAACATTGATTATGTAAGATTTTTTTTCTTGAAGGATCATGTGACATTGGAGACTGGAGTAATGATGATAAATATTTCGATTTGTATGAAATGTCAAAAGTAAACAGTTACTTTAAATGTTACAAATTGTTTAATAGTTGAGTTTTTACTGTATTTTTATCAAATACTTTTGCTGAGCATATAGGACACTTAAGACATTTTAAAAATGATCTTAAGAAGACTTTTTAAAAGAGATTTGGTCTAGAAACAACTAAATAAATGTGAAATTGTAAAGTAGAAAAACTTAAATAATATTTTCTTGTAAAACCTAATCCAATAATCTGTTTTATTTACAGTGTCGTATTTAAAAAAATTTAATGTTAAAATACACGAATCAAACACCAAAAAAAGAAATAGATTGAAGCACAAGATGCTAATAAAATTTAATTTTATGGCTGCACGGTGGCGCAGTGGGTAGCACGATCGCCTTACAGCAAGAAGGTCACTGGTTCGAGCCTCGGCTGGGTCAGTTGGCATTTCTGTGTGGAGTTTGCATGTTCTCCTCGTGTTCGCGTGGGTTTCCTCCGGGTGCTCCGGTTTCCCCCACAAGTCCAAAGACATGTGGTACAGGTGAATTGGGTAAACTAAATTGTCCGTAGTGTATGTGTGTGAATGAGGGTGTATGGGTGTTTCCCAGTGATGGGTTGCGGCTGGAAGGGCATCCGCTGTGTAAAGCATATGCTGGATAAGTTGGCGGTTCATTCCGCTGTGGCGACCCCTGATGAATAAAGGGACTAAGCCGAAAAGAAAATGAATGAATATAATTTTAAATCTTTACACTATGCCATTGTCTTTCAGACTTCTAGGCTTTTTTCCGTTATTTGCAAATCAGGCATTTTGTGAAGTCTAAAATTCCTAATTTCGAACGCTCTCCAAAAAAACATGTGTTTTATGATATCTTTAGGAACCCCCCTGCTTCTAGACATCTTATTTCTAAATTTGTGTGTTTATTTGAAAGTTGTGTTACAGTATCCTCTGTGAGATTTAAAGTTGCCTGGGAAAAAGATTTGGGAATCGAACTCTCTGCAGACACATGGGACAATTGTTTGGCTTCAATACAGTCATGCTCAGTCAATAGCAGACACCAACTGATTCAATTCAAGGTCATACATTGTCTACACTACACTAAAGCCAAACATAAAATCTTTCCTTCTGTTCTGTCTCACCAATGTGCGATAGATGTAAGGTAGCAGAGGACGTGGTTGCTCACGCCTTTTGGCTCCGTCCTTTACTGAATAGATTATGGACAAACATATTTGACTGGTACTCCAAGGCTTATAGCAGACCTTTTCTACCAGATGCCGAACTTGCCATCTTTGTCTTCTCACAAAATACATCTTCTCTCCCTCAAACAATGCAAGTCTTTAATGCAAGGCATGGTCGTGGGTAATAGACTAGTGCTTAACAATTGGAAATCACCTTTACCCCCTTCATTCCAGAACTGGATTTCCGACGTGATATCTGTTATTTAGATGGAGAGACTCAGATTTTTAAGGACTTGCTCCATAAGAAAATATTTGTCTACTTGGGGTCAATTTCTTGATTTATTTGACAAATCTATATCAAGAGCATTCTGTGAACCCTCTGAGGTTTCAGTTATATACCTTTTCTAGTTTTGATTGTATGTTTTGTGACTATGATGCAAATTTATTTTTAGTTTTATACTTTTTTGTTTTCCTTTATATTGTCCTTTGTATGTCTACAATATGAGCCAATGTTTGTTCTTGTTCGGTGTGTAGTAAATTGAAACTGCTTCAGTTCAGTTGTCACAGTTAAAGTTCAGTTCAGTGTAATGTAATACTGAATCTAACATCCGAAAAAAACGTATTTTAATTTCACAGGACCTTTCAAGGATTTTTATTTCCAAATTTAGCTTCAGAATGCACCTTAACACAGGCTGATGGAAACGCAGCTGCAGTCATGCTGTCTTGAGGTGATAAACTATTCTTTCCTCAATACAGCACATCTACACTATTGTCCATACTTGTGTTTGCCAAACACTCTTCGTCAGTCATCCAGCGCACGTCTCTTTGTCACCCTCAGACAGCTGTTGACCAAATAAATCACTAACTTCTACTGTCCTTGAGCACAAACACCCCGGCGGTCACACAGTGTGAATATCTGAGCCACTGTCATCTGCTCACTCATATTGAAGAGGAGGACAAACTGTCAATCTCTTTCCTGTGTGTGTGCGCATGCGTGCGTGTGTGTGTGTTAAAAATGTCTGTCTGTTGTCATCATCACACTGTTTTAGCACAATAATTTTTTCAGTAACCACAGGCTTCGAATGTTATCACTCGATTGAATGGGTGTTATCAGTGGTTATCAGCTGATATGGGCCAGTAGTTGCCTTCTGCGCCTACTGGTAGTCTCAGAAGGCTGTTATCATCCATCCACATGGTTAATCAGCTATACTAATAGAGAAGACTCCAGATCCAGAACTGTGACAGTTGGGTTTAGGGTTGGGTTTAGGGTTGGGGTAGGGGTAGACATTAATAAAATACAATTAATTCGAAATTTAATAAATAATATAAATAATTCTCGTTAACTTCCGGCCGCAACCATATGATCTATTGCTGATTAACCATGTGGATGGATGATAACAGCCTTCTGAGCCTACCAGTAGGCGCAGAAGGCCTCTACTGGCCCATATCTATCAGCTGATAACCACTGATAACACCCATTTAATCGAGTGACAACATTCGAATCGGCTGCAGTAACATTAAATGCTTAGTTCACCCAAAAATTAAAATGCTGTCATCATTTACTCACCCTTCACTTCCAAAACCTGACTGAGTTCCTTTCTTTTGTTAAACATAAGACAAGATGTTGGGGAAAAAACGCTGGGGTAAAAAAATGCTGGATTATTTCAACCCAATTATGTGTGTAATGGGGACTAACCCAACTGCAGAGTTAATTGTTTGTAATTAATAGGACCAAATTTATCCCAGTGTTTGGGTTAGTCCATATTTTACCCGATTTGGGTTGAAATAACCCAGCATTTTTTATATTGTTGACTTCCATAGTATTTTTTGTTCCTACTATGGATGTCAATCTCTGATTTATTCCAGCATTATTCAAAATATCTTAATTGTTCTGTGTTCAACAGAAGAAAGACATTCATAAAAGTTTAGAACCATATGAGTGTCAGTAAATGGAGAGGAAACATTTCCTTTTACAATGCCTTCACTTACAGTATATTGGCACCCTTGGTAAATATGAGCAGTGGTGGAAGGAGTACTGAAAAATCATACTCAAGTAAAAGTACCATTACTTGCCCAAAAATGTAGTGCAAATAGAGTAAAAATATCTGTTGTAAATATTACTCAAAGCATGAGTAAAAAGCAGCCCTTTTATAAGTACTCAAGAGTAGTGAGTAGTAAGGATTACACTGCGAAAGGTTGATACGTTTACATGCAGTTTGTGCATGTGTGTGAAAACGTAAAATTCTGTAGTGCATTTAGTGATTGTTTAAGCCCATTTGATGATTTCCGTCATCATACAGTAGACATCCGTCATCTTCTCATCAGTGACATGCAATCTAAATAGTCTCAGGGTGATTGCATGTAAAGATCTTCTTGGACACTTTCCAAAGATGTCTTGAAATTGTTCATTATGATGCAAAATTATTCTAAATATAAATATATATTTGATTGGACTGGAATCGCAGGACTGTTTTTTTCTACTTTAGCCAATCCCCATAGACAAGAAAAAAATAAAGTAGTGACTGCAGGTTGAAGGGAAGTAGTGGAGTAAAAGTACCAATACTGCACTAAAAATGTACTCAAGGGAAAGTAAAAGTACATATTTTTAAAACTACTTGGTAAATTACAATTCCTCCTACAGTAACTTGAGTATTTGTAATTTGTTACTTTACACCACTGAATATGAGAGTGCAGCTGGGGGAAAAAATCTGTCTTGTTTAAACCTTTATCAAAAATTTTTGGATTTTTTTAATATATGTGAGCCACCTTAATTCATTTAAATGAGGAAAATATCATTATTATTACACCTGAGTGACTACGAACAGAAAAAAAGGTCGACAGGACTCAATCAAAGTATCTCCATGGAGCCTTTTCACATTTCCGGGTTTCTCAGAAGCGGAAGTCGTCATATTTGGGAAAACGTAGAGCGCAGTGAATGGGAGAAAACAACAAATATTTTTTTACAATCCCATTTTCTGAAATAATAAAAGAAAAACTCCACGATGGTGTTATGAAGACTTTCAGAAAAAGGAAAAATATTAGTGTGAGACTGATGACGGCAGCCAGAGAAGAGAATAATGTTAACTTTACTGTCCTGCCCCCATAGACACTGCATTAGAAACACCTCGCATAAGCGGTCATTTGTTTTTTGTAATTTGATGCAAAGATGATATAATATATACATAAATACATATAAATGTTCATACGTTTTAGTTTTTTTTATCAAAATATTAAACATTTTCAAGGATTTAAGATTATGATGACCGTTAAACACGTCATAACAGTCTTGTGAAAAGAGTGCATTGTTCATCCAAAAATATGCTGCGCTCAGAAATATAGTGTAAAAAATAAAAAGCCGTTATTCACCTGGCCTAAATGTTAAAAACTACACACACGTCCCTCAGCCATTCATCACAATGGATAAGAGCAAAAATTCAGCTGTGACTTAAGAAAATAGAAACTTGGAAAATTCCCATTTCCATCATCAGGGCAATAATTAAGAAATTCAAGCCTTACGAATCAGCCTGGAAGAGGACGTGTGTCTGTCTTGTCAAAAAACACTATTAAAAGGAGGTCCAATGGCCTAAAAATCCCCAAGAACAGAAGTTAGTTAGGTCTTGGTGTTCAGAAATTCACCAAAACTACAATCCCACATCACTTACATCAGCACTGATTTTTTTTGTAAAGTTCATTCATTCATTTTCTTTTCAATTCAATTCAATTCAATTCATCTTTATTTCTATAGCGCTTTTACAATGTAGATTGTGTCAAAGCAGCTTCACATAGAAGATTATAGTGAATTGGAATGGTGTCCGTTCAGTTTTTAGAGTTTAAGTTCAGTTCAGTGTGGTTTAATTTTCACTGCTGAGAGTCCAAACACTGAAGAGCAAATCCATCGATGCGCAGCTCTACAGCTTTTCAGCTTAGTCCCTTTATTTATCATAAATTGCCAAAGCGGAATGAACCGCCAACTATTCCAGCATATGTTTTACACAGCGGATGCCCTTCCAGCCGCAACCCAGTACTGGGAAACACCCATACACACTCATTCACACATACACTACGGCCAATTTTTGTTTTTCCCAATTCACCTATAGCACATGTCTTTGGACTGTGGGGGAAACTGGAGCACCCAGCAGAAACTCACGCCAACACGGGGAGAACATGCAAACTCCACACAGAAATGCAACTGGCCCAGCTGGGACTCGAACCAGCGACCTTCTTGCTGTGAGGCGACAGTGCTAACCACTGAGCCACCGTGCCACCCAAAAAAGCCTATTTTCACATTCAAAACCAAACCCAAGTGTCTTCAGATTTTTGTAATATCTATAGATCAAAAGGTTTAAATAATAAAGATTGTCCCCCCTCATCCTTTCCTCATTTACTAAGGGATGAAATGATCAGATATGCTCCAACATTAGGCACATTCAAATCAAGACCTCTTTAGTTTAGCTGTGTCTTTACAGAATGAGCACTGGGCTACGTCCCACAGACCCCACTGTTATGTCTTTCCTTTCTTTTTCATTAATTTTAAATCTGTTTTTATTCTTTGTTGTTTTTATTTCTTATATTTGGTTCTTTTATTCTCGTTTATGTAAAGCACTTTGTATTACCAGTGTGTATGAAATGTGCTATAGAAATAAACTCGCCAATATTAGTGCAGGGAATTCTGCAGTTTTTTTTTTTTGTTGACATTTGTATAATGAATATTACTTATGTCTTATTGGTGGATCAATTACTTGTGGTTTATTTTGACGAACACACACAAACATTTACACAATTATACACACTATTATATATTATATATATATACACCCGTGACTCTACTGTCCTCCACCAGCAGCATCAAACATCTTCTTTCTGCCCTCCATTCCAGACATGGCCTCCACGTTCTTCCTCCAGTCGCCCACCTCTGTGGACATAACCTGATCAACACACACACACACACACACACACACACACACACACACACACACACA